>PGCI01000436.1:0-63734 GCA_002873125.1 Puccinia coronata f. sp. avenae | reverse complement strand
AGCTGTTACCAGCTCAGCATGCAGGCTGACCTGCCAGTTGAGCTGAAGAAAGAAAAGAAAATAAATAAAGAAAAGAAAGAAAAGAAAGATAAGAAAGAAAAGAAAGAAAAGAAAGAAAAGAAAAGAAAGAATGAAAAGAAAGAAAAGAAAGACAAGAAAGAAACAAAAGAAAAGAAAGAAAAGAAAGAAAAGAAAGAAAAGAAAGACAAGAAAAAAGAAGAAAAAAAGAAAAGAAAGAAAAGAAAGAAAAGAAAGAAAAGAAAGACAAGAAAGAAAAGAAAGAAAAGAAAGAAAAGAAAGAAAAGAAAGACAAGAAAGAAAAGAAAGAAAAGAAAGAGAAGAAAGAAAAGAAAGAAAAGAAAGAAAAGAAAGAAAAGAAGGAAAAGAAAGAAAAGAAAGAAAAGAAAGAAAAGAAAGAAAAGAAAGAAAAAGAAAAGAAAAGAAAGAAAAGAAAGAAAAGAAAGAAAAGAAAGAAAAGAAAGAAAAGAAAGAAAAGAAAGAAAAGAAAGAAAAGAAAGAAAAGAAAGAAAAGAAAGAAAAGATTTTATTTTTTTTGTGAAAAAAAAAATTAAAATTCACCCCCAAAAATATTTCAAAGTTCCCTGGGGTGATTGCATAATTTTTTGTTGTGTTTTGTTTCATTTCTTTCATTAAGGGGTATCAAATATAGGCAAATTCACACTCATGTAAGTGACTGGTTTTCAAAAACCCGCCATCTTTAAAACCTGTTGGTTGCTCATCAAGAACCATTTTGGATGCAGTAATGAAGAAAAAGATTTTTGGATAATTGACTGGTTTCTAACTGTGGATTTGGTATATTTGATACCCCCTATTTTTTTTCTTTTTGCTTGTTTTGCTCTTTTCTTTCTTTTCTTTTCTTTCTTTTCTTTCTTTTCCTTCTTTTCTTTATTTTCTTTATTTTCTTTTTTTTCTTTCTTTTCTTTCTTTTCTTTCTTTTATTTCTTTTATTTCTTTTCTTTCTTTTCTTTCTTTTCTTTCTTTGCTTTCTTTTGTTTCTTTTTGTTCTTTTCTTCCTTTTCTTTCTTTTCTTCCTTTTTGAAAGTCAAAGTCAATTTTTTTGGGGTGTGAGGAGGATAGATTTCCAGAATTTTGGATAGACAGTTTTGTTTCTCATAATATAATCTCTGAATTTTGAAAACCAAAAAAAAAAAAAAAAATAGCTCAAAAATCTGGGATGTAGGTGGTGATTACATTTTCACTGGTCACCACCAAAGCCTGCAGATTTTCTCAGTCCAAGCTGGGCTGCTGAATCATAAGTCCCACTCCCTGTGGCTGTGGTACCATGAAAAACATGGTGAACAAGCAGGAAGTTGAACTTTATTAAGTTTTCCCTAAGGTACTGGTGGAACAGCTTGGTTACGTAGGTGTATCTGCATTCAATCAAGGCTCATACTGTTAGGATTTCTGGCTTGAAGCTTGAGGGAAATTGAGAGGCTGATACATGGACTGGGGAAGGAGGGAAAGGGGAGCTCTTGGGGTACATAGTGATCTGTCTGCAGGGATGAATCCTTGTTACCAGCTCAGTATGCAGATTGACCTGCCAGCTGAGCTGTTACCAGCTCAGCATTCAGGCTGACCTGCCAGCTGAGCTGTTACCAGCTCAGCATGCAGGCTGGCCTGCCAGCTGAGCTGTTACCAGCTCAGCATGCAGGCTGGCCTGCCAGCTGAGCTGTTACCAGCTCAGCATGCAGGCTGGCCTGCCAGCTGAGCTGTTACCAGCTCAGCATGCAGGCTGGCCTGCCAGCTGAGCTGTTACCAGCTCAGCATGCAGGCTGGCCTGCCAGCTGAGCTGTTACCAGCTCAGCATGCAGGCTGGCCTGCCAGCTGAGCTGTTACCAGCTCAGCATGCAGGCTGGCCTGCCAGCTGAGCTGTTACCAGCTCAGCATGCAGGCTGGCCTGCCAGCTGAGCTGTTACCAGCTCAGCATGCAGGCTGGCCTGCCAGCTGAGCTGTTACCAGCTCAGCATGCAGGCTGGCCTGCCAGCTGAGCTGTTACCAGCTCAGCATGCAGGCTGGCCTGCCAGCTGAGCTGTTACCAGCTCAGCATGCAGGCTGGCCTGCCAGCTGAGCTGTTACCAGCTCAGCATGCAGGCTGGCCTGCCAGCTGAGCTGTTACCAGCTCAGCATGCAGGCTGGCCTGCCAGCTGAGCTGTTACCAGCTCAGCATGCAGGCTGGCCTGCCAGCTGAGCTGTTACCAGCTCAGCATGCAGGCTGGCCTGCCAGCTGAGCTGTTACCAGCTCAGCATGCAGGCTGGCCTGCCAGCTGAGCTGTTACCAGCTCAGCATGCAGGCTGGCCTGCCAGCTGAGCTGTTACCAGCTCAGCATGCAGGCTGGCCTGCCAGCTGAGCTGTTACCAGCTCAGCATGCAGGCTGGCCTGCCAGCTGAGCTGTTACCAGCTCAGCATGCAGGCTGGCCTGCCAGCTGAGCTGTTACCAGCTCAGCATGCAGGCTGGCCTGCCAGCTGAGCTGTTACCAGCTCAGCATGCAGGCTGGCCTGCCAGCTGAGCTGTTACCAGCTCAGCATGCAGGCTGGCCTGCCAGCTGAGCTGTTACCAGCTCAGCATGCAGGCTGGCCTGCCAGCTGAGCTGTTACCAGCTCAGCATGCAGGCTGGCCTGCCAGCTGAGCTGTTACCAGCTCAGCATGCAGGCTGGCCTGCCAGCTGAGCTGTTACCAGCTCAGCATGCAGGCTGGCCTGCCAGCTGAGCTGTTACCAGCTCAGCATGCAGGCTGGCCTGCCAGCTGAGCTGTTACCAGCTCAGCATGCAGGCTGGCCTGCCAGCTGAGCTGTTACCAGCTCAGCATGCAGGCTGGCCTGCCAGCTGAGCTGTTACCAGCTCAGCATGCAGGCTGGCCTGCCAGCTGAGCTGTTACCAGCTCAGCATGCAGGCTGGCCTGCCAGCTGAGCTGTTACCAGCTCAGCATGCAGGCTGGCCTGCCAGCTGAGCTGTTACCAGCTCAGCATGCAGGCTGGCCTGCCAGCTGAGCTGTTACCAGCTCAGCATGCAGGCTGGCCTGCCAGCTGAGCTGTTACCAGCTCAGCATGCAGGCTGGCCTGCCAGCTGAGCTGTTACCAGCTCAGCATGCAGGCTGGCCTGCCAGCTGAGCTGTTACCAGCTCAGCATGCAGGCTGGCCTGCCAGCTGAGCTGTTACCAGCTCAGCATGTAGGCTGGCCTGCCAGCTGAGCTGTTACCAGCTCAGCATGCAGGCTGGCCTGCCAGCTGAGCTGTTACCAGCTCAGCATGCAGGCTGGCCTGCCAGCTGAGCTGTTACCAGCTCAGCATGCAGGCTGGCCTGCCAGCTGAGCTGTTACCAGCTCAGCATGCAGGCTGGCCTGCCAGCTGAGCTGTTACCAGCTCAGCATGCAGGCTGGCCTGCCAGCTGAGCTGTTACCAGCTCAGCATGCAGGCTGGCCTGCCAGCTGAGCTGTTACCAGCTCAGCATGCAGGCTGGCCTGCCAGCTGAGCTGTTACCAGCTCAGCATGCAGGCTGGCCTGCCAGCTGAGCTGTTACCAGCTCAGCATGCAGGCTGGCCTGCCAGCTGAGCTGTTACCAGCTCAGCATGCAGGCTGGCCTGCCAGCTGAGCTGTTACCAGCTCAGCATGCAGGCTGGCCTGCCAGCTGAGCTGTTACCAGCTCAGCATGCAGGCTGGCCTGCCAGCTGAGCTGTTACCAGCTCAGCATGCAGGCTGGCCTGCCAGCTGAGCTGTTACCAGCTCAGCATGCAGGCTGGCCTGCCAGCTGAGCTGTTACCAGCTCAGCATGCAGGCTGGCCTGCCAGCTGAGCTGTTACCAGCTCAGCATGCAGGCTGGCCTGCCAGCTGAGCTGTTACCAGCTCAGCATGCAGGCTGGCCTGCCAGCTGAGCTGTTACCAGCTCAGCATGCAGGCTGGCCTGCCAGCTGAGCTGTTACCAGCTCAGCATGCAGGCTGGCCTGCCAGCTGAGCTGTTACCAGCTCAGCATGCAGGCTGGCCTGCCAGCTGAGCTGTTACCAGCTCAGCATGCAGGCTGGCCTGCCAGCTGAGCTGTTACCAGCTCAGCATGCAGGCTGGCCTGCCAGCTGAGCTGTTACCAGCTCAGCATGCAGGCTGGCCTGCCAGCTGAGCTGTTACCAGCTCAGCATGCAGGCTGGCCTGCCAGCTGAGCTGTTACCAGCTCAGCATGCAGGCTGGCCTGCCAGCTGAGCTGTTACCAGCTCAGCATGCAGGCTGGCCTGCCAGCTGAGCTGTTACCAGCTCCGCATGCAGGCTGGCCTGCCAGCTGAGCTGTTACCAGCTTAGCATGCAGGCTGGCCTGCCAGCTGAGCTGTTACCAGCTCAGCATGCAGGCTGGCCTGCCAGCTGAGCTGTTACCAGCTCAGCATGCAGGCTGGCCTGCCAGCTGAGCTATTACCAGCTCAGCATGCAGGCTGGCCTGCCAGCTGAGCTATTACCAGCTCAGCATGCAGGCTGGCCTGCCAGCTGAGCTATTACCAGCTCAGCATGCAGGCTGGCCTGCCAGCTGAGCTATTACCAGCTCAGCATGCAGGCTGGCCTGCCAGCTGAGCTATTACCAGCTCAGCATGCAGGCTGGCCTGCCAGCTGAGCTATTACCAGCTCAGCATGCAGGCTGGCCTGCCAGCTGCACTGTTACCAGCATGCAGGCTGGCCTGCCAGCTGCGCTGTTACCAGCATGCAGGCTGGCTTGCCAGCTGCGCAGTTACCAGCATGCAGGCTGGCTTGCCAGCTGCGCTGTTACCAGCATGCAGGCTGGCTTGCCAGCTGCGCTGTTACCAGCATGCAGGCTGGCTTGCCAGCTGCGCTGTTACCAGCATGCAGGCTGGCTTGCCAGCTGCGCTGTTACCAGCATGCAGGCTGGCTTGCCAGCTGCGCTGTTACCAGCATGCAGGCTGGCTTGCCAGCTGCGCTGTTACCAGCATGCAGGCTGGCTTGCCAGCTGCGCTGTTACCAGCATGCAGGCTGGCTTGCCAGCTGCGCTGTTACCAGCATGCAGGCTGGCCTGCCAGCTGCGCTGTTACCAGCATGAAGGCTGGCCTGCCAGCTGCACTGTTACCAGCATGCAGGCTGGCCTGCCAGCTGCACTGTTACCAGCATGCAGGCTGGCCTGCCAGCTGCGCTGTTACCAGCATGCAGGCTGGCTTGCCAGCTGCGCAGTTACCAGCATGCAGGCTGGCTTGCCAGCTGCGCTGTTACCAGCATGCAGGCTGGCTTGCCAGCTGCGCTGTTACCAGCATGCAGGCTGGCTTGCCAGCTGCGCTGTTACCAGCATGCAGGCTGGCTTGCCAGCTGCGCTGTTACCAGCATGCAGGCTGGCTTGCCAGCTGCGCTGTTACCAGCATGCAGGCTGGCTTGCCAGCTGCGCTGTTACCAGCATGCAGGCTGGCTTGCCAGCTGCGCTGTTACCAGCATGCAGGCTGGCTTGCCAGCTGCGCTGTTACCAGCATGCAGGCTGGCTTGCCAGCTGCGCTGTTACCAGCATGCAGGCTGGCTTGCCAGCTGCGCTGTTACCAGCATGCAGGCTGGCCTGCCAGCTGCGCTGTTACCAGCATGAAGGCTGGCCTGCCAGCTGCACTGTTACCAGCATGCAGGCTGGCCTGCCAGCTGCACTGTTACCAGCATGCAGGCTGGCCTGCCAGCTGCACTGTTACCAGCATGCAGGCTGGCCTGCCAGCTGCACTGTTACCAGCATGCAGGCTGGCCTGCCAGCTGCACTGTTACCAGCATGCAGGCTGGCCTGCCAGCTGAGCTGTTACCAGCTCAGAATGCAGGTTGACCTGCCAGTTGAGCTGAAGAAAGAAAAGAAAAAAGAAAAAAGAAAAAGAAAGAAAAGAAAGAAAAGAAAGAAAAGAAAGAAAAGAAAGAAAAGAAAGAAAAGAAAGAAAAGAAAGAAAAGAAAGAAAAGAAAGAAAAGAAAGAAAAGATAGAAAAGAAAGAAAAGAAAGAAAAGAAAGAAAAGAAAGAAAAGATTTTATTTTTTTGTGAAAAAAAAAATTAAAATTCACCCCCAAAAATATTTCAAATATCCCTGGGGTGATTGCATAATTTTTTGTTGTGAAAAGAGCAAAAGGAGCAAAAAGAAAGAAATGAAACAAAAGAAAGAAATGAAAGGAATGAAAGGAAAGAAAATTTCAATCTTTTTGTGAAAAAATATTAAAATTCACCCCCAAAAATATTTCAAATATCCCTGGGGTGATTGCATAATTTTTTGTTGTGGTAGCTAAACTCTGGAGACTACAAGGTTTCAGAATTCCCAGAATAACGTGAACATAACACCCAGAGCTCCCCTGGGCTCCCCTGACTGACAAGCAAGTTCACACAGCTCACATAAACAACTTTGGCCTTAAATCCATGCATCCTATGATCTAATTTTAGTGCAGTCTATCCAATTTGCATGTCACCCTACACAGAAAGGGGTTGTACTCACCTAGCACAGTAGAGGAACAAAGTAAGTCTCTACTGAGCTAGCCGGGATGCGGGGGAGCAAGTATCAAATAAGATGAACAAGTGATCATGTAAGATCAAGGATTGATATGTGAAACCCAAGGAATGGGGGTTCACATTCTGTTGGGGAAAACAAGCTGCGGGACCAAGAAAAAGAGGAGGCTGGATGTTGGGCATGCTTGGAATGGCCCAGTTCTACTGTAAAACAGAAAAGATTAATTGTGAAGGGTTACTACCATGGCTCTCAGGAGGTGGTGCAGGGGTGGAGCAATTAATTTGATTGTTGGTTGGTGTTTCCTCACTCAAAGCTTGGTTGGCATCCAAGAAGCTTTTTGGTATGCATTGTAACCCAAGATGAGGTCAATAATTTTTTATTGCTTGAGGTGATTGATGAAAGCCTCATGGTTGTGGACAGTTTCTTTTTGGTTTCCTAGGAAGAAGAAGCAAAAATGTTTGAGGTTGAAAATCTCTGGGTTTTTGTTTTGCCCAAGCTGAAGCGTTAATTTCCCATTGTGCTTCTGGCAGAGCTCATTGATTAGAACTTGATGGCAGTTGAGGTCTGAAGGGAAGACAAAGATTTGAGAACAAAGGATTGCCTCCCAACGGGTCCATTTAGATTGGTTCCACATCTCAAACGCACATTGGACTGAAAATTTAGTTGATGGAAGGAAATTTGCTCCCTAGGACAAAGCACCTTTTCCAGCTGGCTTGACAATCAGAGTGTTTGTCTGTGAGGCAGGGTATGGCTGGACTGATGTCCTTTGCATTCTTGCAGATTGATATGATGATGGAAGGATCTGTGGGGTAGATTGAATACTGGGTGTTGCCAATGGATATGGAACTATGGAATACCACCAAAGTAAGTAGAGACCATAAAACAATGGAACCAATAAAATCCATCAGCATGTCCAAGAATTATTTCTATGTACCTGAGAAATTTTGAAATGGTACCAGCGCGGGCCGTGCTGGGAATTGTGCATGGGGGATTGAAGTTACCGGGGGGGGGGGGATTGTGTTGGCATGTTGTGGGGATTGTGTTGGCATGTTGTGGGTAGATTCAAGAGGTGGGGCTGGGGATGATCCATACATGCTTCACACACAAGCATTGCTTCATCCATTCTTTTGGCTTTCAAGGTGGTGGAGGGATCAGGGTAACTATCATTTGTTGCTGGTGCGGAGGATGGAGTGGGGATGGAGGTAGCTATGTTGGTGCAATTTGGGCAAAGGCCTGGGATTGCTGCACTGATTACACTGCATTATGATGAGAGAAGTGATTCAGTGGGGTTAGAAATTGGGCAACTCTGTGTCAGCTTGCTACTCTTCAGAGACAACTAACAAAAGCACATTAAATAAGGAAAACTTGAGATAAATATAATATATTGTATTCCCTAGGTTAGAGCCTTTTTCACATATGTTATAGCAATTATTACATATGTAGAAGCTCTCCTTACCTTGTGTAACAATAACACACATGTGTGGAAACAATTAAAATTAAGAACAAACACTCAAATACATTGTCAAAATAATATTTTATGAAAAATAATGATATAACTTCTTAACCTGAAGAAAAACTTAGAATATTATTGCAGATTCTTGATCTACATGCAAAATAACATAGGTTACCTCACTCATGGTACCCCCCTATTCTTACTCCTTCACCCCTTTTGCCCATTTCCCCACCTATAGGTTCACACGGCACCTATGCGTGAAATTGTTGTTGGTTATTGTGATACCAACTGGGAAATGTCCAAAAATGGCTGTCATGTTGAGGTGTTGTGTAAAATGGCTGAGTTAGGCCCAATTGGGGTTTAATGTTCCAACCCCGCGCAAGTGATTACATAAAAAAGCCCAATTCACTAAATACCCTGCGTGGACTACACAACTACATGTTGCTAAGGTAGTACATATGTAACTAGGTTTCAGGAACCTTGTATCAATTATATAAACAAGGTTTACGCTTTAAAAACCTTGAATACACATGTACAACACCTGTAGCGTGGTACAATTATAATATTTGTGGCCCATTTCAGGCGTAACTACCCCTGTTTAAGCCACTATTGCCTAGACTAAGCCAGTAACAATGACCCAGGATAGTTTATGTGTAGTTTGGCGTTAGAAAAGCATGTCATAACCTTGTTTATTCAACTAGAAGCAGCTGTGGCTTACCCTTTTGGTCCAAACTGGCTTAACAATGGCCCAGTCTGGTTTGAAATGGGCCACACCTGCAATAAAGATAAATTACCACAAAACCAGTGGCTCAAAAATAATATTTAAAGAGCTCTGTTTCCTCCCATTTGTTTTGGGACATCATCTTTTCAACATACCAGCATATACCAACACCATCAACCAGCTCTTTTACTAGTTATTAGCCTTGTTATACCTGTTATTCCAGATTATCAACCAAACAACCATTACCACAACAATTACCCCAGCTTTCAAATCAGTTCTTGCCTGTTTCTGACGCCAAAATACCTCTGCAAAGCTTGAAGAAGACCCCTCTGCGCGGATTTTAGCCTTAGTAAGTGAAATTCCCCGTGGTACTTCTTTCTCTGTCATTTCTGGGCATACTCCTTTATGAAGGACCAGATAATTAGAATTACCCCTGTTTCATCAGGTTCTAATTCAAAGAGGGCACAATGAACACCCCTGTAACTCAGGCCCCTCTGTAATCAAAAGGTTTTCTTTTTGTTACTTTTCTTTTCTCTTTTATTAATCCACCCCATTTCACTGTGAAACCCACGTGTGAATCCACCTGTTTTTATGTTTGCGCCTAGTTTAGCTAGAAGAACACTTGTTCTTGGCATCACTGAGGCTGACACTCTGGTTGTCTGTGGGGCTGGGGAAAGCAAATTGCAAAGGAAAGTTAAGCAATATCAGGTTATGGGTGTTGGAATCAGATCTCTGCGCTCTCTGTGCAAAATGCTTTTGAGCTTGTGGTGCTCATTTTAACAAGAATGTCAAACACTAGGTTTTTATTTCTCTAGTTAGAATATGTACACATAACTTGATGATAACAAATAAACAGGAATTTTATTGCAACATCTTCTCTTTTATCTTTGTATATGTAATGAAAATGATAATGAAAAACAAGAAGAGAAAAGATGAATCCACTCCATTTACCTAGGGGCTAGAGGAGCTTCCCGGCAACTTGGACTGTGTTGAATTCTTCATCGAACACCTCGAGTAAAAACTCGCGCGCGCAGCTCGCAACTCAGATCCTCAAGTTTGCGCGGCTGATGCGCAGTGATGAGACTGCGGCATCAACCGCTTAGGGCTAGCAACCAGCCATATCTTTCCACCGTTCCACCATCGCTTCCTTTCCTCAGATCCGGACTCAACGGCTCAAAAACAACAAGCTTCAAGATCCAGATCTCACTTGTCAACAACCCAGACCCAATCTGTAAAGTATCTCTCCCCAAGTTGACCACCCATCACCGTAGTACTCATCCGCTCTCTCCGACCTACCCTTTTCCTATCAAGTTGGCTTGCTCCGGCCTCAAGATATCATCTTGCCCCTTTCTGTTCCTAGCTCACCTCCACACATTGTGTCTTGTGCTGTTTGTTTCTCTTCTCTCTCTCTCTTGTCTTTTCTCCTTCTCTTGTCTTGCTTGTTGTTGAAAGATCTAACATGTTCCTCTTCTGTCTCTCTTCTTTTGTTTCTTCTTTTCGTAGGCTGCTCAATATCTTCTTGCTTCATCATCTTCTATAAGTCCTCACTTATCATATCCTTAGTCACAGCTTAGCGGTAATTCCCTTTCTCTCTCCTTCTCTTCCTTTGCATCCTGTTCTTGTCCTGTTTTCTGATTGTGTCTCTCTATCTCTCAGTCTGGTTTTCAGTTTAGCAATTATCAATCCAGAAATTCTTCACAATTAACAGTTGAAATTCGCTTACCAAACCTAATCAATCAAAGAATTCGGAAAACCAGTCGCTAACTCTCTGTCGCAATGGAAGCTTTCAACCCTACCATCCTTAAGACAACAATCGAGGCTATTCCGGTCTTGACCAAAGAGAATTTCTCTAGCTGGCCTACCCGGATCACCACTCTCTTCAAACTAGGCGGTGTGAAGGATTGTATGTTAGACGGAGAGCCCGCACTCAATGATAACAACAATACCATCTTGTGCGCTATCCTACTTGCAAAACTCTCCTTGTCTACCCACAGCAACGTGGTCAACTCCGGGAATGAAGATGATGCCCAAGAGCTCTGGAAGAGTATCATGAAGAGATTCATATCTTCAGAACCATCCAATTGAGCTTGCGTTTATATCGGCTTCGCCAACATCACTTTTGATGTGTCCAACATTGAAAAATTCGTCACGGAAGTTTGAAGCAGCCTAACCAAGATGGAGGACGTTGGAATAAGCTTACCTGAAGACGTCCTTACCTACAAGCTCTTGAGAAGATTGCCCAGCAGCCTTGACGGCATCAAAAAAAAACATCACACACTCTAAGAACGCTGAAGATATCAGAACTGAAGTCCTTCCCGATCACCTTGAGATACACATGAACGGATTGAAAGTCTCTGCGTCGACCCGTGCTGAATCCGTTGGAACCACCATGTTAACCTCGGAGGACAAGAAATGTCGGCCTGACTATCACTACCCTCAAGCAACCCACTCTTGAGAACGTTGCTGGGCCTTGTACCCCCACTGCCGGCATTAACCGGTTGAACACGGCAGTTCGAGCGGTGCTTGAACAGCCGTGTTTGACCGGTGGTCGGACGGGCACTGTCCGACTGAAGCAAGAGCCAACTGGTTGGACAGATTTGTCCGACCGGTCCCGGCTGGTCCTGTGCGACCGGTCCCAGGAACTGATCGGACAGGCCTGTTTGACCCGGCGGCAGGTGCTTCGGTTGGACAGTGCCTGTCCGACCACCGGTCAAACACAGCTGTTTGAGCACCGCTTGAACTGCCGTGTTCGACCGGTGAATGCCGGCAGTGCCCGAGAAGAAGGAAGCCCACCTCAAGAAGATTCAAGAAGCAAACGTTAGCAGCCTTTCCACTTTCTCCTGTCATCAACCACGCTTATTTGTTCTTGATTCCGGCTTGACTTTGCACATGGTTGCTGACAAACAATTATTCCAGAACCTAGATGAAAGAAAAGAAGGAATGATCAACACCAGTTGCGGCGCAAACACACTTCAAATCAAGGGGAAGGGTATAACCATTTGTCTGAAATTTTGAGATACATCTTTTAAACTCCACAATGTCCTCTATGTCCCTAAAATTACCGTCAACTTGTTATCTCTGCGCCACCTTTTACTTGAGCAATGCACTATGAATTTTGCAATCAATCACTTTGTCATTCTGAAAAACGGGCACCCCTTTCTTGAAGGACACTACAGTAAGAATCTTCCCGTACTCAATCTTGAGCCAGCCAAAGACCTCGCACTCTTGAGTTTGGCTGAACTTCTTCACAAGTCACTCGGTCACGTAAGCTATTGGAGAATCAGGAATAAGCTAGGAATTCCCATATCTGCTCCCAAGACATGCAAGTCATGCGCTGTTGTCAAGATTACTAAGGCCTCCTTCAGGACTAGGACCTCGCGCGCCTCCAAACCACTGGAGGAGATTCATCTTGATCTAATTGGTCCAATAAGTCTCATGTCCCATCGAAAACACAAGTACATCCTGACGATCGTAGATTCCTACTCTCGTTTTTGCACGGCTATTCCTCTTGTTGGAAAAGACAACGTGTTTGGAGCTCTTAGCTAAGCTTTGGAAATCAAAGCAAAAAGCCTAGGGTATCATCCCTCCGTTCTCCACTCTGATTGAGGCACGGAATTCATCAACTCCAAGCTAGACAAATACTGCTGTAAACATTCCATCCGTCAGAGATTCTCAGATGCCTACACCCCTCAACAAAACGGACTTGCTGAGAGGTTTGATCAACCAAACAATCCTTGAATCTATGAGGACCATCATCTTTGACTCAGGGCTTTTCCAAAACCTTTGGAATGAGGTTCTCAGCGCCACCGTCCTCACTCTGAACCAAATCCCTGCTCACCGTGGCAAAAAGTCCCTGCATGAACTCTTCAAAAACAAGAAGATTCCCCTCAGCTACTTCCACCCCATCGGCAACCCCGTCGTCGTCCTGTCTAATGACAAAAAATCCAAGCTTGACCCCCGGGGAAAGTTTGATAAGTTAATTGGGTTCAACCTTGAACTAAAATACTTTTGAATCCTTGCTGACAATGGTGGAGTTATTAACTCCAAGAGTGTCGATTTTCTGGACTTTGTACCTCATGACCAGCCTTGTGTCAACCACAAAAAGCTGCTGATTGAAGAGAGGGAACCCTTGCAAATTGTGGAACCGGAGGCCCATCAAGATCCAGCCTCTCCTAGAATAAAAGAGGAGGACGCAGAGTCTGAACACAAAGCCATCCCCGTTGAAGACGAGTCGGACTCTGGAGATGATGAAGTCAACATAGCTCAATCCCTGATACCTGTTCCAGAAGCGCTGGTTCCCACTTGAGTTCTCCGAGATTGAACTCTCCATGTCAAGCTGGCGAAATAATCTCATTTTACCCAAGATCCCAAGACTTTTCAGAAAGCCGTGACATTGGAGAATGCCATTGGATGGAAGAAAGCCATTGATGATGAGTTAAGCAACATTGAACGACATGAAGTTTGGGAAGATCAACCAACGGCACCAAAGAAGATTCTTCATTCAACTTGGGTGTTCAAAACCAAGCCAGCCACCTCCTCCAGTCCCAAAAAACAGAAGGCACGCCTGTGCATTCAAGGATTCCTCCAAACCTTTGGGGAGGATTTTTAATTTTGAAACCTTTGCCCCAACGGGCAAATTCCCCTCCCTCCTCACCCTACTCGTCCTTGCTATTGACTTCAAGCTGCCTATTAGGAAGTTTGATGTAAAAAGTGCTTTCTTGTTTGCGCTGCTGGAAGAAGAAATTTACATCAAGACTTCTGCCGGCTCTCAACAGTTGTCACCTTACCTCAAGCTAAAAAAATTGCTGTACGGACTCAAACAAGCGCCAAAAAACTGGTACAAGACCCTCACGGCTTGGTTTGAAGAAATTGACTATGCGCCGTCTGTCTCCGATGTGTGTCTCTTTATCCACGTCAAGAAGAATTCCTTCATCTTTTTCCACGTTGACAACCTAATTGTTGTGGGGCAGACCGAAGTTGTGGTAAGCCAACCCTGAATAATAAAAATTTCCAAGGGTTAATTATGTGGACAGGAGTACTGGAGGACAAGACCCAAGGGGGGGTTCCAGTAATACATCAAGGAATGAGGCCCCCAACTCAGGATCAGGCATTCACAGCTCAATCACATTCATGTCACACACAACAACTCAACCACAAGTCAACCTCTTTTTGGCAAGCCCCTCTTTGAGCATTTTTTCTTCACCCAAGCCTCCTTCCACTCTACAGAATTTTCCTTTATTCTATTTCCTTCCATCAACCACAACTCAGCCTCTTTTGTGGTAGTTTCTACTCTTCCTTTACCTTCTATGATTTCATTAACCACAGGTCAGCCCTTTGGGCATTGCTAGTTGATTTATCTTCTTCTTTCTTCATTCTCCCAAACCACATTTTGGCCACACTTCAATTTCCTCTCAAACACATATATAAAGAGCCTGTTTCCTCTCTCCTCATTCCTCTGATCATCAGACTGTCTACATCATCAGCTTGTAAGTACACATCCCCTGATCCTATAGTCATCAGTTGAATACATCTGGTACCATAGTAAGCTCTATCTCTGAATACAGTGTAGAGAAATATATAATATAATGACCTATTACCTGCCCCAGTTTGAATAAATTCTGGAGAATTATTAAGCCATTCCATCAGCTTGAACACATCCTGATTGGACATATAAATTATAAACCCTTACTAAATTACCTCACACATCCTCATCAGCCACACTATTCTTTAAGAGTCCATACTCTTATTCTTGTCAACATAACTCTCCCAGCTACCAAAGAGAGGCAGCCCTTCAAGCACTCATCCCTCTCAAGCTCTATTCTCCCCAGAGTAGTTCCACAACGTCTTTGAGGAACTCTTCCTCAAACGCTTTCCCAACTCGACCGCTCATGATCCAGACACGCTGCTTGGAATGAATCTGAAAATAGCTGATGACAGCATTGAATTATCCCAGCCAGCGTTGATCACCAAGGGCCTTGAGCTACTCAATCTATCTGAGTCTCGACCGGTGAAGACTCCCCTCTCACTGGCGGTGCAACTTCACACCGCGTCCAACAAGGACCATCAAGCGTGCCTTGAGCTGAATGTCAACTACAGGTCATACACAGGGATGCTGAATTATCTAGCTTGTCGGACAAGACCAGACCTGGCCGCGGCGGTCTCTTTCCTGTTGAGATTCAACCAACGCCCAGGACTCAGTCACTGGAAGGAGGTTCTCCACTGTTGGAAATATCTAAAAGGGACCATGGGTTTCAGCCTTCTGCTGAAGCCGTCTACCAATCACCTGGGGGACCGGCTCAAATTCTTGACCAATGCTACCTGAAGCAAGGACCAGGAAACCCACATCTCTCAGAGCGGTTCCCTGGCATTCTGGAAGAGCTTCCCAATCCTGTGGAACAGCAAAAGGCAGCGCAACATAACTATGTCATCCACGGAGTCCGAAATGAATGCCCTGTCCAATGGGGAACAGGAAAGTCAATTGCTCAAATTTTTAATTGAAGAACTATGGAAGACCAGTATACCGGCGACCTTGTTTCACATCAATAATAAGGGTCTTCTTGAGAAACTCAAGAACTTCGGCTCCAATTCCAAAACCAAACATCTCAATATCAAGATCAAATCTCTCCGCGACAAGTACAATTCCAAAAAAATTGATGTTCAACTTGTTTCCTCCACCAAAATGCTGGCCGACTCTCTGACCAAGGCGGCTCCGCACGCGTCCGTGCAACAACTTCAAGATGTTTGATTCAAAGATCTTTCACCATCAAGCTAGGGGGGCTGTTGAATTCTTCGTCAAAGACCTCGAGTAAAAACTTGCGCGCGCAGCTCGCAACTCAGATCCTCAAGTTTGCGCGGCTGATGCGCAGTGATGAGACTGCAGCATCAACCACTTAGGGCTAGCAACCAGCCATATCTTTCCACCGTTCCACCATTGCTTCCTTTCCTCAGATCCTGACTCAACGGCTCAAAAACAACAAGCTTCAAGATCCAGATCTCACTTGTCGACAACCCGGACCCAATCTGTAAAGTATCTCTCCCCAAGTTGACCACCCATCACCGTAGTACTCATCCGCTCTCTCCGACCTACCCTTTTCCTATCAAGTTGATTTGCTCCGGCCTCAAGATATCATCTTGCCCCTTTCTGTTCCTAGCTCACCTCCACACATTGTGTCTTGTGCTGTTTGTTTCTCTTCTCTCTCTCTCTTGTCTTTTCTCCTTCTCTTGTCTTGCTTGTTGTTGAAAGATCTCTTCTTCCTTTTCTGTATCTCTTCTTTTTTTTCTTCTTTTTGTAGGCTGCTCAATATCTTCTTGCTTCATCATCTTCTATAAGTACTCACTTATCATATCCTTAGTCACAGCTTAGCGGTAATTCCCTTTCTCTCTCCTTCTCTTCCTTTGCATCCTGTTCTTTTCCTGTTTTCTGATTGTGTCTCTCTATCTCTCAGTCTGGTTTTCAGTTTAGCAATTATCAATTCAGAAATTCTTCAGACTGGATGGACTATTGGCTATTAAGCTGATACATATGAAAATTGGCACAGGTGACCTGCTTGACAAAGCTGGACCCATTTGTGCGGAAGTTCATCAGCTTCCTGTTTTGTTTCATCATGTGACACACATTTCTATTTCCGCTCTTACCTTGCTAAGCACTGGCTGGTACCTTAGTTTGCAACTGTTCCTTATTTGGGACTGCTGCTTTGGTTGTTGTGGAACTACTGATCAGTCAGAATAGAGCTTTGAAGGGATATAGTCAACTGCACTACTAATAATGTATGTTGTGCTAAGGGTGCTGTTGAGGCTGCCTTCTTGCCTAATGCTGTTGTGGAGAGAGTTACATTGAAAAAGAAAAGGTGTGGCTATTTATTTTTGACTTAGAATCTTTGACACTAATGATTGCTTTGTATCAATCCTACAGGTTTTAAAAGGGCAGAATGATATCCAAGGGGAAGATATATTTCTGGAGGTGAAATGGTAAAAGGTAATAAATGTTCCAAATGGTCATATAAGTATTATATGGTAGAAAAGTGTATGAGGAAACACAACAGATAAGTGGGGACTATTTATATCTGAGAGCATCTCCACCGCGGATGCTACTTGGGATACTAAATTCCCAGAAATATCAATTGCGGCGCAGGCAAAGCACCCCAATTCAAAGGTCATTCCACACCGCAAGATAGAAAAATAGCAGCTCTTGATGGTGAACGTCCATTCCCCGCTCCCCCAAACAATCAAATCAAGGCAATAAAAAAAGAAGACCACCCTTTCAACTTTGGTATGGACGAGATCAACAAACTAGCCACTGAAGAAATCCCCTCTGCCAAATCACTCTTATCACCAATTCTGATTTGACGCCAACACCTCATTGCAAGTTAAAATGCCAGACGAAATCTACTGATTGAAACATCAACACTACAAACATTTGTAATTTTACCCAAAGAAAAAACAAATGTTTGGGTTAGGCAAAATGTTAATTTTTTTCAACAAAATGGCTCAGTAATAAAAATTGAGCAAAACTGAGCATGCTCAGCAAAATCCCCTAAAGTTGCCAGAATGAATAAAAATGATTTCTGCTCAGTTTGTAAAAAAAAAAAAAAAAATGCTGAGCATGCTCAGTATAGCTTATTTTTCACTTCTGACCATTTTTTGTAAAATTGGGTATATGTTTTGCCCATCCCAAGTTTACATTTTCCTTCTGGGTAGAATTGCAAATGTTTTTAGTGCAACCTTGTTGGACAAAGACAACAAACAAAAAGCATTTCCTTCCCATGGCGGTTCAAAACAAGGAAAAAGGCCAAATTTGCCTCGAGATTTTGAAAGAAGCTACCTTCAACTCCAACATCACTTTTTTTTGGATACTTTTCTGTACAACAATACCCTATTCCAACAACGGTTTTGAATGTGCCAACCTCTTTTTTTAAAGATTACGAATGCTGTCAAAGAATTTGACCCATACTTTGTGCAGAAGTCCAATGCGGTGGGGAGATTAGGCTTGCATACCCTGGTGAAGGCAAAAGCTGCTTTGAGGATGCTTGCGTATGGTGGAGCCGGTGACTGTAACAATGAATACCTCCAACTATCTGAAAATACCTTGCTTCAATGTATGGATTGTTTCTGCAATGCAATTGTTGCAATATACAAATCCAAGTAACTTTGCCAGCCGTCCCCTGAAGACCTTGTGTGACTTCTTAAAATTGGATCAAAGCGGGGCTCCCCTGGGATGCTTGGTTCTGTTGACTGCATGCATTGGCAGTGGAAGAACTGTCCTTCTGCTTGGGCTGGACAGTTTCAAGGAAAAGAAAAGGTTTGCTCTTTGTTTTGACTTTTTTTTTCAAAACCAATACACATCTATTTGAACATGTCTACTAGGTCCCCACCATGATACTTGAAGCTGTGGCGTCAAGCAACTTGTAGATCTGGCATGCCTACTTTGGGCTTCCAGGATCACACAACGATATAAACGTTTTGGATCACTCTCCTATTTTCAAGAATCTGCTGAATGGAACGAGTACAACATGTGTCTTTAAAATCAACAATCACAATTACAATCAAGGTACCTCGCCAATGGAATCTACCCCGATTGGCCAGTATTTGTCAAGTCGTTATCCAAGCCTTGAGGTCTGGACAAAAAGCATTTTGTGAAAATGCAAGAAGCCTGTCAGAAAGATGTTGAGCGGGCTTTTGGAGTTCTCCAATCTTGCTTTGCTATTGTATCTTGGCCAGCACGGGGGTGGAAGCATCATAACTTGAGGAATGTCTTGAAAGCTTGTATAATCCTCCACAACATGATTGTGGAGGATGAGCGAGAATCTTACATTGATTACTCTTACAATCACAATCCCTCTGCTATCACCATTCCTGTTGAGGTATCCCAAGATGGACAAATCTTGTTTTCTGAATTCATCAATAATTTTCACAATATGAGAGATTTAGAAAAGTACCTTCAGCTGCAACAAGATATCATCAAGCATCAGTGGGATGTTAAAGGACAAACGGAGGGGGAAGAATGATCTGTTGATTGTATCACTTTTTTCTTTTCCTTTATTTCATTTAATTGTATCACTTTTCTTCTTTTTTCTATTCAAGCAATGACTACGAAATAAAAGAAGTATTGTCTTGGTAATACTACTAAAGAGAGAAAAAGATTTGCTTCGGATCTTAAATGTAGCATGCAAGAAGAAAAGGAAGAAACAATATGGAAAATGTGGTGAACAAGCACACAACAGGCAGTGGGGAGGGAAGATGAACTAAAAAAAATGCTATTGGGTGGATGAGCTTGCTTGCTTGCAAAGGTTATTGAGGATCTCCTTTTTCTTTAATTTAAAGAATTCCTTCAAGTCTTCATCAAGATTAGTAAGATCTTGATTCATGATCTTGACTTAAGAGTTGGTTTCACCGTTGTTGGCAATCTTTCTTAACAATTTGGCTTCCAACTCAAAGATGTTGTTTTGGCAAGCGGTTTTGTTAGCAAAGTTATGGTGAGCAACGGCAATCTTCTTTTTCCAATTGTTGTTTTTGGTATTGAGAGAATTGATCATTTTGGCCTTCTTCCTTCCGATCAGACATTCAAGATTATTGGTTGATTCATTGTTGGACACAAATTCCAAAGCAGCAGTTGATGAAAGGGGCACCTTGCGGCTTGGGATTCAAGCTGGTTTCTTTTTGGCGACTTTGGGGGATTTCTTGCTGTTTTCGTCAATGTAAGCGCACCATTTTGCCTCTTTGATAAGGCGATTGTAGCATGCAAGATGTTTAAAAGCGCACTTCTGATCTTCAGAGGAAAGTTGGAGGGCTCCCTTCAACTTGTCTTCCATTGAAGCACCGCTTTGATTGAAATGCTCAACCTGGTTGACACAGGCGCGGAACTTGCTGATTGTTCTCTGAAACACACCCCAGCAAGCCTTCAAGATACCCAAAGATTGGCTAGAAGCTGGGACCTCGTCCTTGTAGAAGATTGCAACATGTTTCCAGAAGGTTCCGCCATCCTGGTCAGTGCCAATGATTGGATTTGATGTGATTCTAATCCACAAGACGCAAAGACCAAGGTCCTCATTTGGCTGGTAGTTCCCTGTTTTTTTTTGCTGCCGTCCTTGTTTTCTTGAGAAACTTCAGTCTGAGTCTGAGAGAAGACATATTTGGTTGATTTGCGTTCACCTTGATTGATTGGGGTCGGTGATGGAGGGAATTCCACTAAAAATCAAGAAAATGTAGTTTTATAAAAGAAAAAAATCAGTATGTTTTTGCTGATCACTTTGAGATTAAGGATAGAAAACATACGGTCATGAAACATTGGGTCGATGTTGGCCATGGGAGTTGGTTGAAACGTTGGCAGTTGGCTTGTTGGTAGGAAAAACTATATGAAGCAATCACGTTGACTATTGGGGGATATGGGGCTGGAGAATCACAGATTTTGTTGTGTGATACTTGCGTTGTGAGCTGCTATTGCAATCCTACATGTGAGATCCGTATAGAAGCGAAGAAACAGGATCTCAAATTTTTTGGAGCTTGAGCAGCTCCGGTGGAGATGCTAAGTTGTGTTTTGGCTGCTATTTTCTGTATAGCAGTGCGGTTTAACACCCGCGGTGGAGATTCTCTGAGAAGTATACAAGGGAACAACACTGATGAGCACAAATCTTGGCCTTAAATGCTGAAGATGAACAGATAGAACAATATGGAGGGAATGTAGAGAATTGACATAGCAGAGAAGAGCCAAGATGAACAAGATGAACAGATGAACCAAGGAAATATGTGGCAAATTGCCAAAAGAGGGTATTATCCAATGATCAAGAATGGAGATGAAGTAATGATGAACAAAGTGTAAGGTAAAATGACCAAAGAGTGTATATGAAATGTGAAGTAATGATGAATCCAAGAAACTAAGACACAAAAGGATGATTGCAGGTTATTGACTATATGGGGAATAAAGCTATGATGTAATATATCCTATGATGTAATGTTTGTGGACTTAGAAATATAGAAAGTGGCCAAGAATCTAAGTATGAGTATAACTACTAAACCATTGCGAAATCCAGGATGATGTAAGGGGGTGATTATGGATAAAATGGGGTGTAGAATCTGATTCTGTAATCATATTTGGGTTTTTATAAGTTTTAGAGGGGTAAATGAGTGTAATGTTGAGAAGGAATAGGTATACCACATTGTGTCTATTCAATGCAAAACAGTGTCCAAGTCAGTTGACTTGTACAATTAGCCTTGTTGCTTCAACAAGCATCAAGAATGAATCAGTTACTCACTTGTTTGTGTTATCACTGATGCAAGTGAATACTTTCCCGTTGCTTTGATGACAAGCAGTTATTCGTTTTGCTAACAATCTAGTTGGTTATTTGGAAGAGCAGAGGAAGATGCTGGGGATCAGTCTCTCTTCCACCAACAATTCTTATTGTAGCTATTTTACTCACGGATTGGTCTTGTGTGATTTTTCCATTTGTTAGAGTTTCTCAGCTGCATCACATCTGCCAGTGTTTGCGTCCTCTGTGTGATCTAAAGGTCACAAGCGTGCAAACAGCTAGTTAGCTAAAGCACTGTATTTCAGACATGTCAAGGGCTGCGTGTGACATACCTTTGGTTGTCACAAAACTGTTCTTCTTGGCAGCCATTTTATTCCCATTTTGGTCTGTGGACAAAATCCATCAGCCTGGGGTGCTCTGGGTTGGTAGACAATGAGCATTGTCTTCATGTGGCAATGTGACGCCAATGGCTGCTAGTGAGTGACAAGTGGTGCAATGGCCTGTTGTTTTGGTGAGGAAGTTGGCCAAATTCATGTTTGTATGGATTTACTTCTAAATAATGAGTTTTGTCTTGACTTGCTTGCAAACAAAATGGAGCCATATGTCCAAGTGTTTTGAAGCTGTTCTGGGAGATTTCACTTCTGGCCAGATTGATTTCTCCTTGATTTTCCATGCCAACTGGGATGTTTGATGGAGTGTAGTTGACATGCAGCTGCAAGATCAGATTTGCAAACCAGGCTATCAGCTCCTGTCCAAGATTGGAGTGGGCCTTGTATTCTACGTCAGTTGACGATAGGGATACTGTTGGTTGTCTTGTTGCTTTCCACAAGAGTAGTTGCAAGTTGGTTACACCGCAAATGTTGTTTATTTCCCGCCTGTGGAAAGAAATCTCCTTGCCATGGCAAAATTAACTCCCAATAAGACTTTTTTCCACCATGTGGCTTTCAGGTGGAAAAATAACATTTCCAAATTTGGAAATATATCACCTGATTTTTTTGACTCAGCACGGCAGCATGCTGCTTGGCTCAGCATTCTTCTTGGCTCAGCATGCTTCTTGGATCAGCATGCTGCTTGGCTCAGCTTTTTGCTTGGTTCAGCATTCTTCTTGGCTCAGCATGATGCTTGGCTCGGCATGCTGCTCGGCTCAGCATGCTGCTTGGCTCAGCATGCTGCTTGGCCCAGCATGCTGCTTGGCTCAGCATGCTTCTTCGCTCAGCATTCTGCCTGGCTCGGCATGCTGCTTAGCTCAGCATTCTGCCTGGCTCAGCATGCTGCCTGGCTCAGCACAGTAGTATCCTTCTTGGCTCAGCACAGCTCAGAATAGCAGAGCAAAACTGCTCTGCTGAGCAGACCTGCTCTGCTGAGCAGACCTGCTCTGCTGAGCAGACCTGCTCTGCTGAGCAGACCTGCTCTGCTGAGCAGACCTGCCTCCTGCCTGCTGAGCAGACCTGCTCTGCTGAGCAGACCTGCTCTGCTGAGCAGACCTGCTCTGCTGAGCAGACCTGCTCTGCTGAGCAGACCTGCTCTGCTGAGCAGACCTGCTCTGCTGAGCAGACCTGCTCTGCTGAGCAGACCTGCTCTGCTGAGCAGACCTGCTCTGCTGAGCAGACCTGCTCTGCTGAGCAGACCTGCTCTGCCTGAGCAGACCTGCTCTGCTGAGCAGACCTGCTCTGCTGAGCAGACCTGCTCTGCTGAGCAGACCTGCTCTGCTGAGCAGACCTGCTCTGCTGAGCAGACCTGCTCTGCTGAGCAGACCTGCTCTGCTGAGCAGACCTGCTCTGCTGAGCAGACCTGCTCTGCTGAGCAGACCTGCTCTGCTGAGCAGACCTGCTCTGCTGAGCAGACCTGCTCTGCTGAGCAGACCTGCTCTGCTGAGCAGACCTGCTCTGCTGAGCAGACCTGCTCTGCTGAGCAGACCTGCTCTGCTGAGCAGACCTGCTCTGCTGAGCAGACCTGCTCTGCTGAGCAGACCTGCTCTGCTGAGCAGACCTGCTCTGCTGAGCAGACCTGCTCTGCTGAGCAGACCTGCTCTGCTGAGCAGACCTGCTTTGCTGAGCAGACCTGCTCTGCTGAGCAGACCTGCTCTGCTGAGCAGACCTGCTCTGCTGAGCAGACCTGCTCTGCTGAGAAGACCTGCTCTGCTAAGCAGACCTGCTCTGCTGAGCAGACCTGCTCTGCTAAGCAGACCTGCCCTGCTGAGCAGACCTGCTCCGCTGAGCAGACCTGCTCTTCTGAGCAGAACTGCTCTGGGGAGCAGAACTGTGCTCTGCTAAGCAGAACTGATCTGCTGTGCAGAACTGCTCGGGTGAGCAGTTCTGCTCAGCATAGCATTTCTGCTCAGCATAGAATTTCTGCTCAGCATAGCAGTTCTGCTCAGCAGAGCAGTTCTGCTCAGCAGAGAAGTTCTGCTCAGCAGAGCAGTTCTGCTCAGCAGAGCAGTTCTGCTCAGCAGAGCAGTTCTGCTCAGCAGAGCAGTTCTGCTCAGCAGAGCAGTTCTGCTCAGCAGAGCAGTTCTGCTCAGCAGAGCAGTTCTGCTCAGCAGAGCAGTTCTGCTCAGCAGAGCAGTTCTGCTCAGCAGAGCAGTTCTGCTCAGCAGAGCAGTTCTGCTCAGCAGAGCAGTTCTGCTCAGCAGAGCAGTTCTGCTCAGCAGAGCAGTTCTGCTCAGCAGAGCAGTTCTGCTCAGCAGAGCAGTTCTGCTCAGCAGAGAAGTTCTGCTCTGCTATTCTGAGCTGTGCTGAGCCAAGCAGGATATTATCATGCTGAGCAAAGAAATGTGCCGAGCCAAGAAGCATGCTGAGCCAAGCAAAATTCTGAGCCAAGCAGCATGATGAGCCAAGCAACATGCTGATCCAAGCAGCATGCTGAGTGATGTAGAATGCTGAGCCAAGCAGCGTGCTGAGCCAGGCAGCATGCTGAGATAAGCAGCATTCTGAGCCAGGCAGCATGCTGAGCCAAGCAAAATGCTGAGCCAAGCAAAATGCTGAGCCATGAAACATGCTGAGCCAAGCAGCATGCTGAGCAACGTAGAATGCTGAGCCAAGCAGCGTGCTGAGCCAGGCAGCATGCTGAGACAAGCAGAATGCTGAGCCAGGCAGCATGCTGAGCCAAGCAAAATACTGAGCCAAGAAACATGCTGAGCCAAGCAGCATGCTGAGCGACGTAGAATGCTGAGCCAGGCATCATGCTGAGCCAGGCAGCATGCTCAGCCAAGCAGCATGCTGCCGTGCTGAGTCAAAAAAATCAGGTGATATATTTCCAAATTTGGAAATGTTATCTTTCCACCTGAAAGCCACATGGTGGAAAAAAGTCTTATTGGGAGTTAATTTTGCCATGGCAAGGAGATTTTCTTCCACAGGCGGAAAATAAACAACATTTGCGGTGTTAGGACTACGCTGCCTGTTACGGATTGTCTAGTGTCCGGGCAGCTGCCCCAATCTGCATCAACTTGCGCACTGAGAGATAGATCATCTTCCTTGCAGAACAACAGCCCCACCTGTTTTTTGCCCGCAAGGTATTGAAACACCTGATGAGCTGCTCAATAGTGCTGAATCCAAGGTTTTTCAAGATGTTGCAAGATGTTGCAAGAGGACACTGATGGCGTAGGCGACGTCAGGGCAACTCAACACCACTAGATAGTTGAGGGAGCCAATAGGTGCGCGGTAATTGACCCCAAGTTGCTGAAATTCCTCCATTTCATGGGAGGTGGCCGCGCAAAGATGGCCTTTGGGATCTAGAGGTGCGGAAGCAATTGGATCATTTTCAAAGCCATATCCAAGAAACTTGCACTCAATGTATTGATTCTGATGGATGTGTGTATGGCCAGGAGCTTGATTGATATTCATGCCCAGCAAGAATTCTGCTTGCCCCAAGTATTTATTCTCAAATTCCAATTCCATTTGATTCTTGAACTTGAGGGTGTCGGCACTGATGATGACAAGGTTGTCCACGTGCACGTAAAACCTGGTAGCCGGTTGATTCTCCAACTCTGCCCAATGATACACGCAGGAATTGGAAATGGTTGCTGCAAAGCCTAGGCTGAATAGGAAGTTGTTGAGTTGCGTGTGCCAACGCTGGGCCGCTACGCTAAACTACGCTACACAGCCATTGAGCGTTAGCGTAGCGGCACCAGAATTTCAAATTTTTTGTGTAGCGTTAGCGCGCAGCTAACGCCGCCACGCTACGCTGATTTGCAGCGGCGCTAACACTGCACCAAATTTTGGGTAGCGTTAGCGCGTCGCTACCGCCGCTACGCTGCGTTACGCCACGCTACAGCGCTTTTAGCAGCAAAAGATGCCATTTTTGCCGCTAGAAGAGCTGTAGCGCAGCGTAAAAGGCACTCTTTTGTGCCCTGTGCGCGTAGCGTTAGTACAGATACATGGAACTGCGCTAACGCTACGCTAAAAGCTAACAAAAACTTTCATCCTTTGCGCTGGCGTTAGCGCAAGTAACTGGAATTGCGCTAACGCTACGCTAGAAGTTAGCTTATTTTAGCTACACTACGCTACTACACCGCTACGGTTAGTGTAGCTGGCCCACCGTTGCGTGTGCCAAGCAAGCAACACTTGTTTCAAGCCATAGATTGCCCTCCTCAGATTGAGAATGGTGCCTGGGGCGCATGGAAAACCAGGAAGCGGGAGGAGAGTGACCTTTTCCTCAAGCAGACACATGAGGAACGCACTCTGCACGTCAAGTTGGTGGATCTGGAGGCCTCTGTTCAGGGAAAATGAGATCAGCAAGCGCAAAGAAGCTGCCTTTCCCGTTTCAGTGTATTTAAGATCAAAATTAATCCCAAGGGTTTGACAAAAGCCTTGAGCACATATCCTTGCTTTGTACTCAATCACTTGGTTTTTGGAGCCCAGGTTGCATCTGTAAGCCCAGGTTGAAGAAATAGGCAAGTCGTCATCCCTTCTAGGACGTTCTGTCCAGACATCATGGCAGAGCATGTTGTCTATTTCTTTGTTCTTGGCCTCACTACCGGCATTAACCGGTCAAACACGGCAGTTCCAGCGGTGCTCAAACAGCCGTGTATGACCGGTGGTCGGACGGGCACTGTCCGACCAAAGCAAGAGCCAACTGGTTGGACAGATTTGTCCAACCGGTCCCGGCTGGTCCTGTGCGACCGGTCCCAGGAACTGATTGGACAGGCCTTTCTGACCCGCCGGCAGGTGCTTCGGTTGGACAGTGCCTGCCTGACCACCGGTTGAACACGGCTGTTCGAGCACCGCTTGAACGTCCTTTTTTGACTCACTGCCGGCATTAACCGGTCGAACACGGCAGTTCGAGCGGTGCTCGAACAGCCGTGTTCGACCGGTGGTCGGACAGGCACTGTCCGACCGAAGCACCTGCCGGCGGGTCGGACAGGCCTGTCCAATCAGTTCCTGGGACCGATTGCACAGGACCAGCCGGGACCGGTCGGACAAATCTGTCCGACCAGTTGGCTCTCGCTTCGGTCGGACAGTGTCCGTCCGACCACCGGTCGAACACGGCTGTTCGAGCACCGCTCGAGCAGCCGTGTTCGACCGGTTAATGCCGGCAGTGACTGGTTAATGCCGGCAGTGCCTCTTTCCATTGAAGACTGTTGGAACTCTTCATTGCAAGGTTGTGCGACTTTGGATTGGCCAATGAGAATATGAAGCAGAGTGGGCAACAAGCCCGCTTTCCCTCTACAATGTTAGACTCATTGATGGTGCTGTTGATGAAATTTTCATGGGTGTATTCAGGGACGTAGATCCACCAAAGGCTGCTCTCAGGGTTTGAGGGGAAGTCCTCCACCGGCTCTTCAGGCAAGTCAGCTGCCGGTGGGTTGTCTTTAATGGTGGGGAAGTCATCATATAATACAATAGGGTCACTGACAAAGACCCAAGCATTGTCAATGCTTTGAGCTCTCACTGTCATGCTTCTGTTCATTGCCGGTAAGTGAGGAAAAGTCCATTCATCAAATTGGACCTCACGAGTGTATTCAAATTGTTTGTCTTCATGGCAAAAAATGCGGGAGCAGGAGTAGTTGTTTTCATACCCCATGAGGGTTCCTTCACTCAATATGGCGTCAAACTTGTTTTCCCATTTGACCTTTGGCTTTAGAGCCCACACCTTACATCCAAACGGTCAAAAGAATTCTGGCCTGGGAGTGAGTTTGAGAAATATTTGACAAGGCAATGACTTGCTCTTGGATAGCAAAGGGAGGGCATTTGTGGTGGCAGCCACTGACTTGGCGGCCTTGCCCCACCATTCCGGTGCCAGATTAGATTGGAGCATTATAAAACTTGTCATTTCAATGATGGTGCAATTTGCTTGCTTGGCTAGCCCGTTGTGCTGCGGAGTGTACGGCGGAGCCACATTGTGCTGAATGCCATTGCACTCAAGAATTGCACCAAGTACTTTGTTGCAGAATTCCCCGCCTTCATTGGTTACAAATTTCTTGATGAAGTTGCAAGTTTTTTTCTTGTCCAGGTTCTTGTACTTCACAATCTTGGAGGTGGCATCTGATTTCTCCTTCAATAACAAGACGTGTATGAAACCGGTATGCTGGTCAACTAGCATCAGAAAATAGCAGCATTCAACATTTGTAGCCAGGGAGATTGGTCCAATAAGGTTGCCATGTACAACTTCAAGGGATGCGGAGGTGGATGGAAGTGGCCTTGAAAGGGTGATTTGGTTATTTTTCCCTTCAGACACACGTCACAAGTTGACAATTCCCCTAACGGCTGCCCGTTGACTGCCATTTTGATACAAGCAGCGCTTGCGTGACCAAAACGGGCATGCCATTTTGCCAAAGGACTGATGTCAGAAATGGATTCTTTCACAAGAGCCATTTGTTGGGCTGGGTGCTCATTGTTTCAATTGAATATTCCTCTTCCTGTTTTGACACTCACACAATGGTTGCCGTTCAGTTCTATCTCCACAATGTTGCCGGAGTGCTTCAAGACTCCCAATTCTTTGACCATTGCTGCAAACAAGATTAGGTTTGTTGACAGTTTGGGCACGTACAGCGCGTCCTTGAGAGTGATTGTTGAGTTTCTAACATGAACTCTTGAGGTTCCTCAATGGGTGGCAGTCATTTCATTGGTTGCCTTGCCCAAGCCAGTGATGTTGTAGACTAGTGTGGGTTCAGTGTGCACAAAAAACGCCAGAGAATTGATCATATGCTGGCTTGCTCCAGAGTATAGCACAATGGCATTGTGGTTTGCCTTAAGTCTGGTCAAGTACGCATAGTCCTTGGTTTGCGTTTCAGATTTTTTGGACTTGCTGGTGGAGGTGTTGTAGCTGATTGCGGTCTATGCATGCTCCTTGCCTTTTCCTCCTCCTTTCTTTTAATGAGGATTCAAGAACCAGAAATTCTTCTCCAAGTGCGTTGTTGCTTCAGGATTGTGTGCACCAGGCGCACAGGGATACAGATCTGGTCCACCTCACTTTCTCTTGCCTTGTGAATTTGACAATGAGGCTCCACCAGCTCCAGCCAAAATGGTTGAAAGAGCTACTGATTTTCAGTTGCTGTACTTGCTCATGATTTGCAAGCTCTCTGAGTTTGTCAAGGAGAAGAGCGGGATTGGATAGCCTTGCCGTGCTGGCAAGCAGATGTTCCATCATTTTGTGTCTTTTCTCTGTAATTTTCTCCATGATGGTCACGCTGACCACACTTTGTTTGGTGTCTATGCCAATCATGTTAACTTTGGCCAGTGCTGCCTTGATCTTGGTAAAAAACTTGAGCAAATCATTTTTGTATGGGAAGCAAGTGTAATTTGTCCAAACGCAGTAGATTCCATAGATGGTTGTGGTGGCATAGTTGGTTTGAAGTTGCTTCCAGATACTTTGCGCGCTTTTTTTGCAGGTCAATTTGATGCTGTTGAAGATTTCAGGTGCCACCTTGGTGCTAAAGATTAGCCATGCTTCAAGGTTGTGCTTGTGAGCAGCTGCACTGAATTGATTGGCTTCTGCTTTGCATACATACAGCAGACCCTTGTACTCCAGATATACTTCCATGGTACTTGACAAGTGGGAGTAATTGGTGCCGGTGAGAGTAGGGATCTTGATCATGTCCTTTTAATCCTTTCTAGTTAGAGTCAATGGAATGGGCTACTTGGAAACATCAGAATCATTGTTTTGTTGATTCTCTTGATTTGTGTTGCCGGCACCTCAACTCGTGCTTCCTCTGCCTGTAAGAGACACATTTTGTCTCTTCACTGAAGTGCCGTCCGTACATTGGTCTAGACAAGATCCTAGATCTTGGAGAGAATTTCTAGAACCAACCAATATATATTTCTAGTACAGTAGAAGGGGAAATCAGTCTCTACTGAACTAGGAGGGTGTGGGGAGAGTGAGAACTAAATAGTGCTACATGATTATGTAATAACTGAAAGTAGTGTGAAATCTCTGAAATGAGGGTTCACAGTCTCCCCTCCTATAAAAAAATTAAAGACAAGAAGAACAAATTAAGAGCAACCAAAAAATGAAGGTAGGAAGGGGGGAGAGGATATAAGGAAGAACAGGGGAGAGTAAGAAAAGATGTCAGCTTGCTACTAAGTCAGAGACAACCTGACAAAGTAATACTAGTAATATAAGAATTAAGGAAAATACATGAAAAATAAAAACAACATTATTACCATATGTACAAACCTTGAAAATAGTACATATGCTAATAATTGATACCAAATAGACATGAAATAACTATCATAATAAGGAATAATCATAAGGGAACCATAGTAACACATAAAAGTAAGAATAATAACTAGTAACCTTATTTTTTACCCAAAAAACCTTAACAAAGTTCTGGACCCTTAAAAATAAGTTAGAACTAAAATAAATAACCACTTTTTACAGAAAGTGTGAATAACTTCTAAATCTTGAGGATAACTTAGAATATTATTTCATATTCTGAATCCTGATGTAAAATAATGTAGGGTCCCTCACTGGAAGTACCCCCAAATTCCTACTCCTTCACCTTGAACCAATTACTTGCAAGAATTGGCCACACCCACGTGTCACAGATGCACATTACACATGTATGTACTTGATATGTATGCATACTGTATGTGAAAGGACCAATTATGGACTTATAATTGAGGTGTTGTGTATAGTTTGAGAGTTAGGCCCAATTGAGGTTTAAACCTCCAACCCCGCGCGTGGATTATATAATCCAATTGGAAATTGGCCAAATGCGTGGAAATAGGCAATTACCTAGTTACCAGGTATGTACAAGCATAACCAGTGTACAGGTAGATTCTACATGACGGATTTGCAAGGTTTAAGTGATAAAAACCTTGAATACCTAAGATTAACACAGCCAGCGTGGCCTTTAAAGATTGACCATAGCCATTTGTGGCCCATTTCCGTCATCTGTGGCCCATTTCAGATACAATCACACGTCAGTGTTGCTATGTACCTTGGTTACAATGACTAAATAGGTTATTAAGGTCATGGAAAGCACTTGTGACGCTGAAATAATGACCAGCAGTGCCATTGGGATGAGCCTTGTTAGTGTCAATCTCCCAAATTGGCCACATTGCGCTGAAATTCAGCAACTACAAGCACACAGGCAGGAAAGGTCCTCTACTATGAGTGAAATTAGTATATATAGAGCCCTCTTTCCACGCCAAATGCTGTTAATCATCATCATTATATATTACAGTCAATCAGTTACGCCGTGTCCTGTCCTATTTCAGTTACTCTGCTCTGTTTGCCTGTTTTATTCTTGGTGTTCCTTCTTCAACCAACCCTTCAAAGTGTCCCGCTCCTGCGCAGAAACCTACCAATCTACCCAGCAGCTCTACTTCACACCCCTACGTGGCTTTTTGGCTTAAAAGAAGCAATAGTGAGTACTTCTTTTATCCTTCTGTCCCCATTCTGGTTCCTTAATTGGAAAGCACTTTGGTACCACCTTCTGTTACGCAGAAACCCATTGTTTGCTTAATCAGATACCACCCTGCTTAGCAGATCTCTGATTTAGAGGGCACCTACAAACACCCCTGCGCCAGCAGGCCCCTCTATAAAAAAGAATTATATTCTTTTTATTTCTTTCTTTACTACTTTCTACGTGAAAATACTCCACTCTACCCATCATTTGCACTCTTATCACCTTGTGTAGCTAAAAGGTACTAGCCCTTGGCATCACAGAGGCTGACAAAAGAACAATGAACAAAACAAAAAGAAGAGAGAAAGAAAAGATAGTGGGAAAGAAAGAAGAAGAAGGAAAAAAAATGGAAAAAAACAGGACGGTGAGGAGAACCGCGAGAAGTGAGAAAAAAAAGGTGAGGTGGTGAAGTTGCAAGAGATGGCGGGTAAGAACGAGGGGCGGGGAGGGAAATTTGAGAACCCGATTGGCCAAAATTCAAGAGGAAAAACCCAAGGCAAGAAGGGACCTAGAAAGAAGGAAAAGGGAACCACACAAACGTCGAAAGCTCACAGAGTGGCCAAGGCAAGGTTTTAGAAAATTGTAGCATCATCGCTTGGTGGTGCACATTGGGGAGAACTTACTTTTGAAGTAAGTTTCCTTGCTACTGCTGTCCAATCCATGAACTCCTTAATCTTTGAGATATGGAATGTTGGATTTCAATTATCACCATCTAGGAGCTCCAGTTCCACATGTTGCGAGTGAGCTCAAGAGAGAAAGTGCATCATTACTCAAAGAGGAATGAAGTGTCTAAATACTATCTACAAATGGTGACAGGTCACGTAGTCAAGAACTATTGACATGTCATGTACATGCACCAACATCCCCTTCCTCAACAAGAAACTGACACATGAGAAAAGAAAAAAGAAAAGGGAAAAAAGGAGAAGAAAGAAAAAAAAGGAAGAGTTAGGAACAAAGGAGGAAACAAGGACAAAGGAAAATGAAACATAAGGAGAAAGAAAAAATATGTAAGTGGGTGAAGAAAAGAAATTTCATCCAGGGTAGCCTTGGACCAGCATCACAGCCGAGTGGTGTGCCGACTTGCCAAGAGCCTTTGTGAGTACGTTGGCCAATTGATCTTTCCCGGGCACCCATGTCAGATGGGTCTTCTTCTCATGTAGCTCCTGATTGGTGACATAGAACTCGCAATCGACGTGCTGGGTTTGCTTGTTTGATGCGTCTTTGCACACCATTTCTACCACCAACTGGTTGTCGCAGAAGATATATACTGCAAAGGATACACCCAGGATATTGCGGAGTAAGTTGCGGATCCAAAGTGGGTGTTGTGTTGCATGGCCAAGTGCCATGTATTCCGCTTGGCATGTCAAGCTAGCCACTGTGACTAAGCGCCGTGAAACCCACATGATGGGACACCCGTATAGTCGCATGAGTACTCCGTAGGTCAACCTAGCATCTGGTCCCCCCCAGTTGGCATCAGTGAAGCACTCTACAGGGCAAGATTCATCCTGCCAAGGTGAATCTTCAAAGTGCGCTCCTTTGTCCCAGCTAGGTAGAATATCAGATGGTTGAGTGCCTTCCAGTGTTCCGCTGAAGGTCTTGACGAAAAACGTGCCAGGCAATTGACCCCGTATGTGATGTCGGGTCTCGTTCCAACAGAGATGTAGTTGAGCATACTGATGATGGAGAGGAAATTGGAGGGGTTGACGCCTGCTTCTCCATCTACAAAGTTGCTGTTGAACCCCTCTGGAAGGGGCATGGCCTTGATGGTAGTCCCGTCCCACCGTTCCCGTTATATTTTGTTGATAAGTCCGGGTTGAGACAGCGCAAAACCGTTGTTAGACCAGTCAATCTTGACACCTACCATGTTGGAAAGCCCTTCTTTCCATTTGATTTCCAGGCTGCCCTTAAGTTGACTTTCAAGCTGTTTGAGGGCGGCGTCAGACAATCCCGTGACTATTCTGTTGTCCACATGGACCCAAATGATGGACCGGTCCGTCTTGTTGCTCAATGTGTAGACGCTGGAATCATAGTAACTTGACTTGTAACCAAGAGTGTCAAGAGTTGCGCTGAGGTGTTTCCACCAGCACCACACGGCTTGCACTTAGTTCCGTATAGGGCCTTGTCAAGCAGGCAAGCCTCGCCGTCCTGTACATCAAGGCCTTCCGGGGCTTTAACCCAGACCTCCTTGTCAATGGGGGCGTTGAGATAGACGGCAACAAAATCAAAGTTGTATATAACCGGCCAGTTGTGGCGGGCGGCAAACGCAAGTAAAACCCGCATGGAGGTAAATGTCGTAGTCAGTGCAAAGGTTTGGGCGTAATCAGTGCCCTCCACTTGATTGTAGCCCTTAGCAACATAACAAGCCTTATAGCGTATGGAGCCGTTGTCATTGACCTTCTTGGCATAAACCCACCTGGCGCCAAGAGCCTTCTTCTGTTTTGGGAGGGGGTGGACTCTCCACACTGCCTTCCTGCGGAGGTTGTCTAGCTTGGTGTCCATGTCCTCCTTCCACTGAGCTGCCTCCGGAGACTTCATGGCTGCACAGAAGCTGGATGGTGTGTCCGGATTTGCAGGTAGCAGCAGGGTGGCCAACTGATCAATGTTGGATTCCTTCTCGGTGACTGCTTTTTCTTGTTTGAAGTTGCCAAGCTCTATGGCTTTCGCTTCCTTGGGTTGTTCCGTTAGAGGAAGGGCATTGCGGCCAAAATCTGCCCACGCGGAGGAGACCAGTTTCTTCGTGCTTGGGATCCAGAAGGTCCATCCCTTGGACTCTTCCAGATGGCCAACTACCATACCTTCTATTGCGCGGTTGTCAAGCTTCTTGAGTTTCTCTGGTGCCACCAGGACGTAAGCTGTTGACCCAAATACGCGTGTGCGATCCAATTGTGGCTCTTCTCCATAATAGAACTTGTAGGGAGTGACGGTCTTAGACGTCTTGTTGGGGATCCGGTTCAGCGTCCATGCGGACCACATGAATACATTTCCCAGAACTGCCTACTGAGCGCGCTGTTGTACAGAATACTTCTGCCCATATTGGCAACGGTCCTGTTGTACCTCTCCGCTGCTCCGTTCTGGAAATGATGGTAAGGTAGTGAGCGCTCCGTGATTTCCCCCTTGTTGATCAGATAGTCTGCAAAGACTTTGGACTCAAACTCGCCACCATTGTTGGAGCGCAGGATCTTCAGCGTTCCGCCTGTCTGATTTTCCCACCGATTACGGTCTGTATGATGGCAGTTGTGGCATCTGACTTAGCCTTCAGGATCTTGACCTCACTATAAGAGGTGAAGGTGTTGCGGATGGTGAGCGCGTGCTTACCACCTGTCATGGTTGGGGGGTCAAAAGGTCCCATGAGGTCCACACAGACCACAGAAAGTTTGTCGGAGGATTGGTTGGTAGGCCCAAGATGTGTGGTCCTGGTAGCCTCACAGATGGAACATACCGGGCATTTGATTGAGCCTGTTGACATGTCTTTGGGTAGACCATAGCCAAGTTTGAGCTTTACTAACCTCCTGATTTGTCGGAGGCTTGCATGTCCACAGAGACGGTGCCAAAATAGGAGGGTCTTCTCATCAGGTGTCAACTCCTCAGGGCTCCATGTGAACTGGCTGCTCTCAATCAAATTGGGTGATTTGAACATGGAATTTATTGCAAATTTTTCATCTAATGGTTCTTTATAACTGTGGAGAATAACTTGAGAGGGAAGGTGTGGGGCCCGCAGCGGACGATGGAGCGGCCAGCTGTTGGTTTGCAGGTCAAAGACACTTGGGATGAGCAGTTTGCCGGATTGGCTGAGCAGATTGATTCTGTCAAAGTCAATAGACACATGGAAGCAAGCGTTAGCTTTCTTGAACGCTCCAATGGACAGAAGCGTTGAGTGCGCCTGCTCACAGAAGTACACGCCTTTAACTTCTATGGTTGTTGAGCTCCTGCCTCAGAATTTCAGAGTACCCATGCCTGTAATGTACTTGCGTGGTCCCTCAGTGGCAACTTTCACAGCTATTGGGCGGGTCAATGTCTTGAAGTCATGAAGGGCGTACCTATTGCCTGTAACATTGTCCAACGCTCCAGAGTCCCACAAGACCTCTTGCCCATCATTGTTGATTGAGACTTTGAGGATGTTGAAGCTCTCAAAGGTAGGCTTGACGGACAGGTCTTCTTGCTCAAACGTATAGGTTTTGTCATCATCATCGGCAAACAGGTTGGGGTTCATCATCCATGTCTCCACTGGTTTTGTTGGTCTTTTGTGCCAGTGGGTTTTTGGTGGTTTGGTGGGGCCGTCCTTGGTGTCTGTTGACGGATGGGACCAGGCTGCAATGGGTTGACGTAAGGGGCCCTGTCAAAATTGTACGTGATTGAGCAGGGCGGGAAGGACGGGTTGGTGCAAGCGTTACCAGCAAGTTGGTTGTTTGGTTTTGTGGCATGGCCCCTTTTCTTATTTGGGCATTCTGGTGCCAGATGGTTGCTCTTGTTGCAGATGTAGCAGCGGGCTGTCTTGCTCAGAGCCCTGGCATCAATTTTCTGAACATTGCTTTGACCTGAAACACTAGGTCCCGGTCGGCTAGCTAGATTCACCTGAAGCGACAGTGTCTCCGTTTGTCATGCCAATTCCGCTAGTTTGGCCTCCGTGGGTGCTGCATTGATGAATTGCAGTATGTCTTGTGATGAGGGCATTTGACCCTTTTGTGATTCCATGAACAGGGCAACTTTCTGGTCCACTGACTGGCGTAGCAAGTCCTTCAGATTGTTCTGCATGACTAGACCAATGATTTCCTCCCAGCACAGGGTCATCCCTTGATTGGTGAAGGAATTGCCCAGGTTTGCAAACTTCTCATAGAGGGCAGGGGTGGTTGTGTGTTGGGATGGATCCACGTTGAGCAGGCTGTTCCAAGCCTGTAGTTGTGATGCTTGACTGACTACGCGGAACTTTGTCACAAGGTGGAGGGAGACGTCCGCAGCCAACGCGAGATCAAGCAGATTTTAGGTCAAGTCGCTGTTGACCAATGCATGGATAATGCCCCTAGCAAGCAGCTCGTCCAACATATCTATCACAGCGTTGCTTTCCCTCAAAAAGAAGTCTGGGTCATTGAAGCATTCCAATGCGTGAAGTCGGACCATGCGCTCCCACTGCCATATGTTGGAGCCATCAGGTTTCAGTATATCCTTCGGCCTAAAACGCTTGGCCACTGATGCGATGATGGCTGTGATGCGTGACTGTTTTTCCAAGTCAGCCTTATGTCTGGCATGGTGCTTGTCTTGGTTGCAACGGATACAATCTTCCTCTTGTTGTGCCTTCATCTCGGCTAAGATGAGGGCTATGTCAGATGAGCCTTCAGGAGGAGGTTGGCGGTCCTTGGGCGGTGATGGAGCCCGGGTCTGTTGGGCATGTTACGTCCTTCTCCAGTTGTTGGCTGAGGAGCCGGTGATCCAAGGGATGAAGCTTCTGGTTTGCTGCACGGAGTCTCCACGGAGGGCTTGTTTGCCCCTGGCCTGGTTGAGTTTAGATGGTTGGCCAGGTCCTGGGATCCGGTCTACCGCCTCGTTGATTGACTTGCCTCCTGACCAGTGGAAGGGGTTGTTACCAGAGAAGGTCCAAGTGGGTCCTAGTCCCAAACAAGCGCGCTCTGCTTGTGAGTTGGGTGTGAGGCGGTGTACAGCGGCGGTAGCATCCCGTACTTGCTTTATCTTGGGTTTGTCGGCGGGATCAGACATTGGTCAAGTGGGAATGGGGTGAGAATGTGACGGCGGAAAGGATAAGGATATGGGGAAATAAGATGACATGGGTAGAGGGAAAAGAAAGGAAGGAGAGAAAAAAAATGGGGGGAAGGGGTGGGGTATCCGGCGGGGTTCCAGACGGCAACAAGGACCCAATTTGCAGCTTCTCAGTTCAAGAGAAGTTTGTCGGATACAGTGACTTCCAAGTGCAACGAGGCTATGGATGATCAGTCCAAACTATACGCTTGCAAGGCGATTGCCTCATCCTTAAGGTTAAGCTCAACGTATCTTCAGAAACAATGTTTAACTTAAGCTCTTAATGGGAAGTACAGTGTTGTTGCTTGGGATGGGGGTACCGGCGATCTCGCGGGGTAATTGATATATTGATGGAGTGTTGAGATCGGGGAAGCTGAAAAGCTTAAAAGGAAAGGGTGGTGAAAAAAAAAGAGGGATATCTTGCTGACGGACTACGGCTCATTGGATGGACTACGATATGTGTGTTCTTGTCTGGTGAAAACTACTGTGAGAAGAAGAGAAGGCTCTTCCTGTGATGCCTGCTATGGTGAAGAGATTTAAAAAGATTTTTTGAGCTACTCTAGCAAGAGGCTCATAACCTGTTGTGAGTGAGCTCGAGAGAGAAAGTGCATCATTACTCAAAGAGGAATGAAGTGTCTAAATGCTATCTACAAACGTGTGACAGGTCACGTAGTCAAGAACTATTGACATGTCATGTACATGCACCAACACCACACTGTTCCCATGGTTGAATATCTGCACAACGCAGTAGGGGCCTTTGAAACGTTCTTTAAGTTTGTCTCTTCCCGATTGTCGCAATGCCTGCCAGTCAGCAGTATTGAGTACACTACAAACATTTGCAACTCTGCCCAGAAAGAAAATGTAAAATTGGGATGGGCAAAACATATACCCAATTTTACAGAAAATGGTCAAAAGTGAAAAATAAGCTTTACTGAGCATGCTCAGCAGATTTTTTTTTTTTTTGGAAACTGAGCAGAAATGATTTTAATTCATTATGGCAACTTTGGGGGATTTTGCTGAGCATGCTCAGTTTTGCTCAATTTTTATTACTGAGCCATTTTGTTGAAAAAAGTTAACATTTTGCTTAACCCAAACAGCAGTTTTTTCTTTAGGTGAAATTACAAATGTTTGTAGTAAGTAGAGCAAGAGTGCCGGGATCCAGTGATGGAGGGGGAAAAGTTTGTTTGTTGTGTTGTTTAGCTTGCCAAATTCTACTGAGGCAGAGGGCATCTCTAGCATCAGCCCAGCATTTCTCCCGCGCGCGGAGCCATTTAACCAGAGCAGGGGGTGTGTCGTTGTTAATTGGGCCGTTGTCAAGCAGACTGGGTTGGTGACCGAGGAGCAGCTTGAAGGGATACATGCCCGTGGATACATTGACGGAGGAGTTGATTGCAAATTCAACGGACGGTAACATGTCGGCCCATTTGCCCTGACGCTTGGAGGTGAAGGTGCAGAGAATCTGTCCTACTGTCTTATTAGTTTGCTCACTACGGCCATCTGCCTGAGGATGGAAAGCAGATGAGCAATGAAAAGAAGTGGAGATTTGCCTTCCAGAACCTAGCGGACTAGGTTTTATCCCTGTCGCTTATGATGGAGTGAGGTGCGCCAAACAGTGAGAGCCAACCAGCAAAAAAGCAAGAAGCGGTTTTTTCTGCGGTGTCTGTTTGAAGTGTCGGAATCAGCCGCGTGAATCCGGAGAGTCGACAGGTGCAAGTAAGAATCATGTTGTAGTGACCCGAGGACTTGAGCGGTCCAACAAAATCAATGGCAATATCCCGAAGGGGTATCCAAGGAAAGGTGGGGGTTAACATTTTACCCGTTGGAGCTGTCGTTGAACTCTTTGTACGGTGACAGGTTGGGCATGACTGGACAAAAAGGGCGACATCTCCAGCCATTTTTGACCAGAAGAAATCCCTTTGTAACTCCGCAACCGTCTTCTGATAGCCCAGATGCCCCAGTTGGTCGTGGGCCTCCAACATCAAAGACATACGCAAGTCTCCAACAGCAGGGATAACCAGTCGTCCGTCTACAACAATCAGTCCATCAATCAGGGTGCAGTTGTCAGGAGGGGAAGGGCTTGTTGGAGTGATGTGCAGAAAGGATCGGAGACATACCCTGCAATGATTTGCTTCCAAAGGGAATCTGATAGATTGGAGCTGAGCTCTGTTAACGAGGCGACACAAGCCACACTTGCTGTATTGGCCCCCATTAGTTTGTCGGACAAGTCACGCCGCAAAAGTGCATCTGCAACCATATTATCTTTCCCCTTGATGTATTCAAATTGTAGATTGAAATCTGCAAGAAGTTCCGTCCAGCAAGCCTGCTGACGCAACAAGTTGTGTTGCTTCAATAGGTGAGTCAGCAAGTGGTGATCCGTCATGAAGTGGATTTCCATACTGAGCAGAGACATACACCACTTCTGGAGCGCGTGAACTACAGCCAGCAATTCCTGCTCATGTACTGGATAGTTCTGTTTGGCAAGGGTCATCAGGTGTGACTCATACGCGATGGGGGAGGTGTTCTTCCATTCCTTGCCTTGGAAAAGAGCGGTGCCAAGGCCCAAACCACTCGCATCCGTAAAAAGCCATAAGGGATTGTCAGAGTTGTAATCAATATTTTTCAGGCATTGTTTGTTGTGGAGTGAGCTTGGAAGAATCTATGATTTGCAATAATCATCTAACTACAACTATTTATACTGTCTACAAATGACTGTGTGACATGTTACACAGTCAAGACTTTGTACATGTCCACTACATGTACCAACATCCCCCCCTTGAAAAGAAACTGACACACATTGTTAGATAACAAAGGAAAGAAATTAAGGAAAGAGAAAGGGAAATGAGATAGACAAACAAAGACAAAAAATATTATATAACAACAAGAAACAAAAGAGAAGATTAATCCGTGTACCCCTGAATAGTTAGACTTGCTTTAGCGTGCGCTGCTTTTCCCAAAGATTTGGTGAGAATGTCGGTGATTTGTTCCTTGCCTGGAATCCAATGGATTAACGTCTTCTTTTCGTACATGGCTTGATTGGTGAGGTAGAATTTGCGTTCAACATGATGTGTTTGCTTGTTGGACGAGTCTTAGGTGCCAATTTTTACTGCCAACTGGTTGTTGCAGAGAATCTTGACCAAATACTTGACCCCCAAGATGTCTGTCAGAAGGTTGCAGATCCAGAGGGAGTGTCTAGTTGCGTGGCCTAGTGCCATATATTCTGCCTGGCATGTTGAACTTGCAACAGTGACCAGTCTGCGCAATACCCACATTAGTGGGCAGCCAAACAACCTGATGAGAACGCCGTAGGATGAGCGCGAGCTCGGTCCGCCCCAGTTGGCGTCAACATAACAGTCCACTGGCTGATGGGGCAAGGAATGTGGTCTAATTTGCAATGTTTGTTCCTTAGTGTCCGCCAGGTATCCAATCAGATGGTTCAGAGCTTTCCAGTGGATGGTCGATGGTTTGGACAAAAATTGTGCAAGGCAGTTCACACCATAGGTTATATTGGGTCGCGTCCCAACTGACACGTAGTTCAACTTGCCTATTATGGACAGGTATTTGGTGCTTCTTGTTCCGTCTTCACCCATGACAAAATTGCTGTTGAAACCTTTGGGCAGCAGGGTTGCGTGTGTAGTCTTGCCGTCCCAGTGGTCTTGCAGGATCTTCTTGATTAAGTTTGGTTGGCTTAGGTCAAAACCATCAGTGGATTGCTGTTGCAGTGAACTAGGCCGAGCATTCAGAATAGTAGTGGAAGGATAAGATCATTGCATAAACATGAGAGAATGAAACAAAGAGAGAAAACAGAAAGTAAGAGAAGTGTGAGGCTTACCTAGGCCAAGCATTCAGAATGGTAGTGGAAGGATGAGGAAAATCCTTCCACGTCTGAAGCCGGGCTAGGTAAATGCCTGAAGACATGTCACTGATTGTGACAGGGATAGAAAGAGAGAAAACATGTACAGAAGCACACATAACATAACTCCAACACCCTCCCTTGCTGACAACCTGGAAAAAAAAAGAAAAGAATAAAAAGAAATGAAATGGAAGAAGAAAGAAAAGAAAAGGAAAAAAAAAAAAATTAGGAAAGAAACAAATCAGAAAGAGAAAGAAAAAAAAAAATTAAACAACAGATCGCCTTGTCAAACTAGGCCAAAACGGAGTCGATGAGATTCTAGCTGAGCCCTGGGAAGTGGTTTGGTGAGCATGTCCTTTGTTGACACGTGGAAAATGCTGAGACGCCGGCGCTTGACACAGTGACAAACGAAGTGGTATCTTGCGTCGATGTGTTTGGTGCGGGTGTGATGCTTGGGATTTTTTGCTAGTGCCTCCGCGCCCTCGTTATCAACATGGAGAGGTAAGGCAGCTTTGGGGCGAAGACAAAGTTTGCTGAGGATATTTCGCAGCCATACTGCCTCCTTACAGGAGTCGGACATAGCCTTATACTCGGCTTCAGTACTTGAAAGCGAGACGGTCGCCTGCTTGCGAGATTTCCAGGAGATGGCTCCCTCGCCAATGCAAAACGTATATGCTGAGGTTGATCGCCGATATGCTCTGTCCTCTGCCCAATTGGAGTCAGAGTAGCCGGAGCAGGAGAGAGCCCCCCCTAGTTTGAGACGGAGGTGCTTGGTAGAGACGAGGTAGTTCAACACCCTGAGAGCTGCTTTCCAGTGCGCATCGGAGGGATCTCTGAGAAACTGTGAGAGTTTATTTACTGCAAACAAGACATCGGGACGAGTGCACTGAGCTGCCCAGAGTAGTGAGCCAACGAGCTGATTGTAAGGCCCGGATGATGGCTGTTCTTCAGGTAGACGAGGAACTAGAAGGCGGAAGTTGGAATTGGTTGGTGTGGAAACATGTACATGGCTTTCACCAAGGAATCGCAGACGCATATCATTGATGTAGTGGGTCTGGGAGAGGTAAACAAGCTGGCCCTCCACGTCACGATCCACTTTGAGAGAGAGGAAGTGATGGAGGTCCTTGTCCGCGCCAATAGTGAAGTGTTTTCCCAGTTGGTCAATGAGGCTGTCAACAAAGGAGGGCTCTCCAGCAATGGCTAGATCATCCACGTGGACAGCGACAGTACCCCGGAGTTGGTTACGCTGTAGACAAAAGTAAAGGGTAGGATCAAAGGATGACTGAGTTAGGCCGCAATCTAGAAGGGCCCCGTGTAGCTCGAGATTCCACTCCCTCGGCGACTGCTTGAGTCCATAGATGGACCTGTTCACTTCGCACACCCAGTCGGGGTGTTGCTGGTCTTCAAACCCCTGTGGCTGCTCCATATAGACCGGTTCAGACAGGCGGCCATTGAGGAAAGCCGTCTTGAAGTCCACTTGACGGGCCTTCCATTTTTTTGCGCAAGAATGGTGCAAACCAGTCTGAAGGTCTTGTGGCAAAGGGTCGGCGCAAAGACTTCATCATAGTCAATGCCATGGACCTGTGTGAATCCCATGGCCACAAGGCGCGCCTTCAGCTTCTGGATGGAATTATCAGCCCTCCGTTTCACTTTAAAAACCCACTTAGATTTGATAATCTTTTGCTTTGCCGGTCGAGGTACCAGACGCCAGGTTCCCATCCCCAGGAGCAACGAGAATTCCTTGTCAGCAGCTTTTAGCCATTTCTGTTTGGTTGGAGATTTCAGCAACTGTCGCCACGTTTTGGGAGTGTCCACGTTATCTGCCGCTCCCGTCGCTGATTTTGCCCAAGACCCATAGCGATTGGGTTTCTTCTTGGCTCGGGTAGAAGTGCAAGTGAGAGCAGATGGAGCGGAGGTGGGCAGGGCCAAGGTAGATGGCATAGCTGGGAAGACTGAAACTTGTTGGTCGACTGGATGGATCGGAGTCGGTCCTGAATCACGCGGCGGATTTCCATTGTTTCTGTCTGCGGGAAGTGTAGGTGGCGGCTCATTCACCGCGGGGACCTCACTGGACAAAGGCAGTTGAGCGTTGGACGGTGGAGATGGAGTTGCAGATGGGGGTGGAGTGGAGGGAGATCGAATCATCGGCACTGAAGGCACAGCCACTGTAGGCCAAGGCAGTTCAACCATGACTGGTGCTGGTGGAGTGCGTAAGGCCATACCATAAGGGGACTTGTCATCTTAGAAGATCACTTCTCTGCTTTTGACCACAGCACAACGCTCCAGATCCCAGACTCAATAGCCGTTCCCATCCTGGAGATACAAGAGCAGAATCGCTGCGCGTCCCTTCACGTCTAGTTTCTTCCTGTTTGCCTCAGAGACCTTATACCAGGTCATGCAGCCAAAGGGATGGAGGTATTTGAGGTAGAGAGGAGTTTTTCCCAGGACTGAGTTGGGAGAACAGAAGCCCGCTGGAGTCTTGCACGGCACTGCGTTTAGAGTAAACAGAACATGTCGCAGGGCATTGGCCCAGAAGCTTTTTGGAAGGTTTGCGCCGAGGAGCGAGCAGCAAATAAGGTTGCTGATAGTACAATTCATCCGCTCGGCTACACCAATGAGTTCCGGAGAGTGTGGTGGTCCAGGTTTGTGAGAAATACCGGCCTCGGATAGATAGGTTGTGAATTCATTGGACATATATTCTCCTCCGTTGTCAGTTCTCAGCGACGAGATGGAGGATTTCTTGTCCTTCTCAAATGACGAGCGAAAAAGTTTGAAACAAGAAAAGACTTGAGATTTGGATTTCATAGGAAAGATGGAAACAAGTTTTGAGTGATCATTGACAAAAGTGACATAGTATTTATAGCCCTCCCGGGAGACCTCCTCATATGAACCAACATCTGAGTGAATAATTTGGCCAGGTGCATCCGCCCGGTGCTTCGCCCTTTACTTGAATGCGGTGCAATGCATTTTGGACTGAACACAGATTGAGCAGCGTTGGACGTCAATTTTGTTCATGACGGACGGGCAAATGTTAAGCGACGACAGTAGTTTCTTCAGGGGGCGGAGGCCTACATGAGAGAGCCGTAAGTGATAGCCCAGTAGGGAGAGATCAGACGAGGCAGTGATAGAGGGGGATGCAGAATGGCTATGTAACTCAGCCGAAGGGAGATAGAACAAGTTGCCTTTTCTTTACCCGCGCCCGATTGGAGTGCCATCAAGATGAACGTCGCTTGATTTGAAAATTTCACATGCTGACGAATTGAAAACAACAGTGAGTTGTTGGTCACAGATGCCCGCCACTGATAGGAGCGGTTCATGCAGGTCTGGCACAACTAGTGCCGGGACTTGTGCATCGGAGTTGATCGGAAGGCTGACAGTCCCCTTGTGAGTCGCAATGACTTGTGAGTGATCGGCAAGGCGGATTGGGGTGTTGTCAAGACGAGGCAAGTCGACATCTCCTTTGTATGGCGTCATGGTGATAGAGCAGCCAGAGTCGATGTTGGCATCTCGCTTGTCCGATGCGGAGACCAGCGCGGACTCCAGGGTAGGTTGGAGAACCGCCACCGCATTACCTGCCTTTGCCTGACGCGTGTAAGACTTGTCGTCTGAACCCGAGTAGTCAGATTTGTCATCTCGGCCAGTGCCACCAAGCTCCACGACTGTTGTTTGGCCGGCTCTCGCCTCAGGTTTCCCTTTTCCACGACAACAGCGGTGAGTTTGTCTGGACTTGGACTCCGAGTTTTCTGTCGGTTGACGTTCTGCCAGAATGCTGGCTGCTTTGTGACAACGCTCAAGGGAATGGCCATTCTTCTTGCAGTAAGTGCAGAAGTAGCGACTGCCGCCTTGAGGCTCGCCCTGCGGTGCATTGGTTTTCGCGGCTGATTCTTGAGATGGAAGATCTTCGGACCTTGCTTTGCGGCGGAGGTCTTCCTGCTTTATGGCTTGGATGAGCCTGCCGGGATTGATTCTGGCCTCATTCATCATGGACAAGAGGCAAGCCAGCCAGTCGGGCGGCAAAGATGTGAGAATCGCCGCGGAGTAGATGTCGTCGATGGTGAGTGGTCTGTCGTTGGAGACCAGGGTGCTGAGGCGCTCAAAGATCTTGGCCATGTTGTCAAGGTGAGCAGTCACGTCGGAACCGGTCATCCGCAAGACAGTAAGCTTCCTCAACCAGTACATGACCCCCCCTGTAGAGGTGTCCTGGTGAGCTGCCTTCAGAGCAAACCATAGACCTCGCGCGTCGGTGTTGTGTTTCTGGACGTAGCAAATGTTGCCCGGATGGATGGTTTTGGCAATGACCGCGCAGATAGCCAGGTTATCTTGCTCAAAGCTGACTTTGGCTTGCCCGAGGTCAGCCTTCTTCTCGTCTGGGTCAAGCAGGTAGATGACCCCAGTCAATCTGAAGTGGATGTCGAGCACCCAACTACATTCCGAGTAGTTGGAGTCAGGGCCGGGCGGTCTGAGTTGTTCAATTGTCCCGGTCTTCAGTGTGGGATGGCCGGAGAACTCGGACACGGGAGTAGAGGTAGTGGACATATTGGCGTGGGTTGGTTCTGGTGGTGATGGTTTAATTGGGTATGAAAAAGGGCTGTAACGTTAAGCCTACAGATCCTTTGGAAGTTTTAATGATATGCGCTTAGGCAATGGGTCTCATAACCTGTTGCAGTGAACTAGGCTGAGCATTCAGAATAGTAGTGGAAGGATAAGATCATTGCATAAACATGAGAGAATGAAAAAAAGAGAGAGAAAACAGAAAGTAAGAGAAGTGTGAGGCTTACCTAGGCCAAGCATTCAGAATAGTAGTGGAAGGATGAGGAAAATCCATCCACGTCTGAAGCCGGGCTAGGTAAATGCCTGAAGACATGTCACTGATTGTGACAGGGATAGAAAGAGAGAAAACAGGTACGGAAGCACACATGACATAACTCCAACAATTGCTTCATCTTCACACCCACCATAATATCTATCCCTTCATTCCACTTGATTTCAGCAAGCCTTTGAGTTGTTTTTCCAGCAAACGCAGCGCTGTGTCAGACCAGCCGGACACAATACCGTCATCTACGTGTACCCAGATAATTGATCTGTTGGTCTTGTTGCTAAGCGTATAAACGCTGGTGTCGTAGTAGCTGGAAGTGTAACCCAGAGACGCCAGGGTGGAGCTCAGATGTTTCCACCAGTAACACGCCGCCTGCTTTGTACTGTACAGGGCCTTATCCAGTATGCAGGCCTTGCCCTCAGCGGTATGGAGTCCTTTGGGGAGACGAACCCAAAATTCTTTGTCAATGGGAGCATTCAGATAGGCTGCCACAAAAACAAAGTTGTACACCAGCCATTGGTGTTTTGTTGCAACTGCAAGTAGTATGCACATTGACGTGAATGTGGCCGTGGGTGCCAAGGTATGTGCGTAGTCCATTCCCTCCTTCTGGTTGAATCCTTTGGCTACATAACAAGCCTTGTATCTGATTGAGCCACCAGCAGCGGGGATTTTTGCAAATACCCAACGGGCCCCTAGTGCCTTTCGCCGCTGGGGTAACTGTTTGACTTGCCATACAGACTTTTGTCTGAGGTTCTCTAGTTCATTGTGAATGGCCTTCTTCCAATGGGCCGCCTCTAGGCTTTTCATTGCTTGCTTGAATGTGGACAGAACAGTGTCTGTGCCTGGGAATTTGCTTTTGTTTGCTCTATCAACGTTTCTCTCTTGTTTGCTGACAATTTCCTCTTCCATGAAGTCGCCAAGGGTCATGTTCTTGACATCTGCAGGTGTCCTTGGTGAGGGTAAGCAATCATGTCCGAAATCTGCCCAGGCGGAGGATGTAAACTTCTTGGTGGTAGGGATCCAGAAGGTCCACCCCTTGGATTCTTCAAGGTGCCCGACAACACGTCCTTTGACCACCCGATTGTCTAGTTTTTTCCGCTTTTCTGGAGCCACTAGGACATAGGCGGTAGAACCAAACACTCACACGTTGTTGAGTTGTGGTTTATTTCCGTAGAAGCATTTGTACGGTGTCACATCTTTTGTTGTCTTGTTGGGGATGCGGTTGAGCGTCCATGATGACCATGTGAAAGCGTACCCCCAGAACTCTTTGCCAAGGCTGCTGTTGTATAACAGACTCCTGCCCATGTCCGCAACGGTGCGGTTGAAGTGTTCCGCCGCTCCATTCTGGAAGTGGTGGTATGCTAGTGAGCGCTCAGCAACTATTCCTTTTCCTTGAATCCAGTCCGCAAATACTTTAGAGTCAAATTTGCCTCTGTTGTCTGAATGGAGTGTCTTCACTTTGCAACCTGTTTGGATCTCCCACCTGGTCAGAGTTTGCATCAGTATTTTGGCAGCATCAGATTTGGCTTTCAGAATTTTTACCTCACTATACATAGTGTAGGTGTCTCTGATGGTCAACGCATACTTACCGCCTGTCATCATTGGCGTGTCAAATGGACCCATCAGGTTCACAACCACCAACAATAGCTTCTCAGACTTACGGGGTGTTGGTCCAAGGCTGGAAACTCTTGTTGCCTTGCAAATCACACACACCGGGCACTTGATTGTGCCTGTGGGCATAGTCTCAGGGAGCCCGTAGCCGAGTTTTAGTTTGACCAGCCGCCTGATTTGCCGTAGGCTGGTGTGGCCAAACAGGCAATGCCAGAAAAGTAGGGTCTTTTTGTCTTCAGACAGGTCAGACGGGTTTCACGTGAACTGACTGGACTCAATGCCTTTGGGGGACTTGAAAAACAACTTCATTTCAACTTTTTCAATGGTAGACTCAGTACAGGGAGGGAAACAAATTGGAGCAAGATCTGTGGCGCAGAAGGGCTTGGGGAGTGGCCATGTGTTTGTGCGTGGATCAAAAGTGCTCCTGATGAGTAGTTTCCCCGATGAGCCAAGTAAGTCAATGGTGTCAAGGTTGTTGCTGGTTTCAAAACGTGCATTAGACTTCATGAAGGCAGCTATGGATAGAAGCGTGGATCTGGTGTTCTTACAGAAATAGACCTTCTTAACATTGATGATTGTTGATTTCATCCCGGGAAACCTCAAGGTACCCGTACCTGTAATATAGCCACAGGGGCCGTCAGTTGCTACTCTAACGGCAATGGGTTTATCCAAGTAGGCGAAGTTGTGTAGTGAGTACCTGTTGCCTGTCACATTGTCCAAGGCACCCAAGTCCCAAATGACATCTTGGCCAGCGCGAGCAAGAGAGAGTTCACAGAGATCAAATCTGTCCATTTGGGGTTTGATAGACAGATCCTTGTTTTCAAAGGCATAATTCTCTAGTTCCTTGGTGGCAAACAAGTCAGGATCAACCATGTTGGCCTCAATAGCAGGCGGTTTGGTTGCCGGATTGGTGGTGGGCTTCTTTTGGCTGGATGAGTTAGGTTCTGGCTGCAATGGGCAAACATTTAGGGGCTTATTGTCAGCCTCTGTGATGCCAAGGGCTAGTACCTTTTAGCTACACAAGGTGATAAGAGTGCAAATGAAGGGTAAAGTGGGGTAATTTCACATAGAAAAGTAGTAAAGAAGAGATAAAAAGAATATAATTCTTTTTTATAGAGGGGCCTGCTGGCGCAGGGGTGTTTGTAGGTGCGCTCTAAATCAGAGATCTGCAAAGAAAGGTGGTATCTGATTAAGCAAACAATGGGTTTCTGCGTAACAGAAGGTGGTACCAAAGTGCTTTTCCAATTAAGGAACCAGAATGGGGACAGAAGGATGAAAGAAGTACTCACTATTGCTTCTTTCAAGCCAAAAAAGCCGCGTAGGGGGGTGAAGTAGAGCTGCTGGGTAGATTGAAGGGGTTCTGCGCAGGAGCTGGACACGTAGGATGGTTGATTTAATGAGAACACCACGGATAAAACAGGCAAAACAGGGCAGAGTAACTGAAATAAGGACAGGACAAGGTGTAACTGATTGACTTTAATAATAATTGATGATGATGCACAACTTTTGGCGTGGAAAGAGGGCTCTATATATACTAATTTCACTCATAGTGGAGGACCTTTCTGCCTGTGTGCGTGTAATAACTGGTTTTCAGCCCAATGTGGCCAATTTGGGAGATTGGCACTAACAAGGCTCATCCCTATGACACTGCTGGTCATTAATTCAGCGTCACAAGTGCTTTCCATGACCTTAATAACCTATTTGGTCATTGTAACTAAGGTACATAGCAACACTGACGTGTGATTGTATCTGAAATGGGCCACAAATGACGCAAATGGGCCACAAATGGCTAAAGCCAATCATTAAAGGCCACGCTGGCTATGTTACTCTTATGTATTCAAGGTTTTTATTAATAAAACCTTGTAAATACACCACGTAGAATCTACTTTTACCCAAGTTACACTTGTACATATGTGGTAACTAGGGGATTAGCTATTTCCACGCATTTGGCCAATTTCCAATTGGATTATATAATCCACGCGCGGGGTTGGAGGTTTAAACCCCAATTGGGCCTAACTCCCAAACTATACACAACACCTCAATTATAAGTCCATAATTGGTCATTTCACATATAGTATGCATATATAACAAGTACATACGCGTGTAATGTCCGTGTGACATATGTTTGTGGCCAATTCTTACGGGTAATTGGTTCAAGGTGAAGGAGTAGGAATTTAGGGGTACTTGCAGTGAGGGACCCTACATTAATTTGCATGAGGATTCAGAATATGACATAATATTCCAAGTTATCCTCAAGGTTTAGAAGTTATTCAGTATTTTTGTAAAAAGTAGTTGTTATTTTAATTTATTACTTATTTTTATGGTGCCAGGACTTTGCTAAGCTCATTGGATAAAAATAAGTAAACTGAGTTTTTTGTCCATTATTAGTCATACAAATGGGTCTTAATATTGTAGTAATAATGTCTCTATTTATGTTACCTTTGTCAGGTTGGCTCTGTCATAGTAGCAAGCTGACACTTATCGAAGTTGTAGGTGATTGAACAGGGGGGGTACGCTGAGTTGTTGGGACAGGTGTTGTGGACTACTGCAGGGGGGCCTTTTCCGCAACGCCTGTTGGGGAACTCAGGGGCTAGATGATTGGTCTTCTTACAGATATAGCATTTGGTACTTCTTGTGACCACACGGGCTTCAATATTGCTAGATCCTGAAACACTAGGCTTGTCTTGGCTAGCTAGTTGTACTTGAAGCAAGTTTGCGTTGTTTGATCTAGTCACCTCGGCTAGTTGTTGTTCTGTGCGGGCCACATTGATGAAACAGAGCAAATCCTGCAATGACGGGATGGCGTGTCCGTGGGACTCCATGAAGAGCTCCACTTTGGAGTCTACGGCTTGACATATATTGTCCTTGAGGTTGTTCTGGAGGACTAGGCCGGTCATCTTGTCCCATGTCAGGGTTATGCCCTATTATTGGAAAGCGATTCCGGCGTTTCTGAGAGACTCAAAGATGGATGGTGTGGTTGAGTGTGCGGCTGGTTTGATGGCAAGAAAATTGTTCCACGTCTGGAGTTGTGCTGTGCGGTTTATCATCCAAAAATTGACAAGGAGGTGCTCATAGACATCAAACACCGAGGGAATGTCAAGGATATTGTAAGTGAGATTGCTGCTGATGGAGGAGTGGAGGATCCCTCTAGCAATTGCTTTCTCTGATGGGTCAAGGACAGCTGTGCTTTCTCCGAGGTAAAACTCCAAATCGCCAAAACGTTCCGCCACATGCAGCCTGATCATGCGTTCCCATTGACGCAGATTGGACCCATCAAACTTCAGGATCTCATCAGGCCGGAAACGTTTGGTAACGGCAGCAATGATTGCCATGATACGGGCTTGTTCCTTGAGTTTGGGTCTTTGGCGTGCGCGGTTATCATCACGCTTGCGGCAAGACCTGTCGTCGTCCCGCTGAGCTTTCATCTCGGCCAGGATTAGAGCAATGTCTGACATGCCGTTGTTGGAGATGTCCGACATGTTAGTGTTTGGTGGGGGTGGTGGTGGTGGAGGGGGGGGGGGGTTATGGTGTTTGGTCCGTCTCCAGTTGTTAGCGGAGGACCCGGTCACTCTGGGTATGTATGTGGTTTTGGGAGGGGTGTCACTGGTGCGTGCTTTGCCCTTCTGTTGGGTTGCTTTGGAGGGTTGTCCTAGGCCTGGGAATTTGTCCGACACCTTGTTGATGGACCGATTGGCACCGAGCTGGAAAGGGTTGTTCCCAGACGTTGACCGTATTGATTTGAGGCCCAACCTGGCTCGTGTAGCTTGCGAGTTGGGTGTAAAACAATGAAATATGGCAGTAGGGTCGCGGAAGCCTCTGCGTTCTGGCTTATTGGACTCTTCAAACATGGGGATTGGGTGGGTGACGGAAGGGGAGAGAGAGAAAAAAGGGGAAGAATGAAATACGGGAAGAGAAGAAAGAGAAAAGAAAAAATGGTCCCCGCAAGGATGGCAACAGTGGAATCAGATATTAGAAACCCTGTTTGCAGTCACAAAGTTTAGGGGAAGTGACATAGGCAATTGGCTTGTTTATATGTAGTTTGGCTATGGATGATCAATCAAAAGTGGTTCTTGCAAGGCGCTCACCAAACTCTTCAGGTTCAAGACAACAGCTACAATCACGACGTGTAACTTAGACTCTGTCAGGATCAGAGATGCCAAGACTTAGTCTTATAGCTAAAATTCCTGCAAGAATGGGCTAAGGAGATGATGAAGAACCTTAAGAAAGGTTATGGGAAAGGATAAAATGAATTAAGAATATATATTTTATTTAAAATAAAATATAATGATAGAAGGCCGGATGAAAACTAGGAATACGGTAATTCCAGAGGGGCCTGCACAGCAGGGGTATTTATGGAGACCTCTTGATCAGGGCCTGGGGAAGCAGGTGCACGCTGATTTACTGGGGCCTGAGCTAACAGGTTTGTTTATAATGCCCAGAAGATAAGGGTGGACTGAGGAAAAAGAGCCACAGAGATTTTACTCACTTTTAAATATCCTGTGGTAATTCCTCCAGGGAACAAACAAAACAGCTGAGGATTGAGGGTTGATTTGGACAAAAGCTGGAGTGGTTGTTTGATGATAGCAAAGAGTTTCTGAAGGGACTGCAAGATTGGACACTGGTTGAATAACTGGTGGACAATGCTGAGTAGTACTGGTTCAGGGTAGAAGATGCTGGGGAATCCTCTAAGGGAAGGAAGACAGGGTTTAAATATTCTTTCCAGGTCTCTATAGACAAAGTTAGAGAGCATGGTGATCTGTTGGAGCAGCTCTAGGGATGTGTATGATCTGCAAGGGTTAGTGGATCCCCTTGGACTAGATCTACAGGAATTTGGGGATCCCTGATCAACATCTGTTTTTTATACTATCTTGGTTGAGGATCTAATAGCTCTCTTTTTATCTTTTCATTTCGCCTGGAAGGCCTGTCACACATGTGATAGGTTTGGTAAGTTTTTGGTGTGACATGTTCTTTTGTTAATTTTTTTTTAATAAGATATTTCTTTCATGTAGATAAAGGGTTGGAAGGAGTTATTTTCTAGTTATCTTATGGCTGGTCAACCGTATGTTATTTTTTAGGTAGTTTTAGATTCTGTAATAATATTTTTGTATTTTTATGTTTTTAGTTGTCTTCTTGTTACTGTGTCAGGTTGTCTCTGCATAGTAGCAGGCTAAAAGACTCTTAACTGAGATTTACACTTTTTACTGGGGAGTGAATGGGGTGTGTTGGGTAGTTGTTATGGTTAAGGTTGAAAATGGGTTGATATGGGTAACGTTTGCAGGGAAAGGTATGGCAATGGTGGATGGAAGACGGGAAAGCAAAAAAGGATAACTTGCTGGCTGACTATGGGGATCGTCCAAAAGACTACTGAGTGAAGGACTTGTCTGGTAAGGACTACTGACACCATGGGAAATCTGGGCTCACTGGCTGACGAGTGATTCCAAGTCACTTTTCCTGCACTGAATATGGTTGGGAGTTGGTTATTAAAATCACTTGAATGACTTTGTTGTAAAAAAGAGTTTCCTCAAAAGCTCACCATGGTGGATTATAAAATTGTCATTAAATTCACCATTCAATCACAATTTTTGATTATGAAGTTATTATTAAAATCACTGTCACAGATCATGATGATTCAACCTCAATTTCCTTGCTGATGCGTATATGAATTTTTTTTCATTGTGAGGCGCAGTGAGGATTTATTATTTATGGGATGTATGATATTGGTTATGTATTATATTGGTTATGTATTATATTGGTTATGTATCATATTGGTTATGTATTATATTGGTTATGTATTATATTGGTTATGTATTTATATTGTTTATGTATTAAATTGGTTATGTATTATATTGGTTATGTATTATATTGGTTATGTATTATATTGGTTATGTATTATGTATTAGAAACTGTGAATCATAGATTATGTATTATGTATTATGTATTATATGATGTATTATGTATTATGTATTATGTATTATGTATTATGTATTATGTATTATGTATTATGTATTATGTATTATGTATTATGTATTATGTATTATGTATTATGTATTATGTATTATGTATTATGTATTATGTATTATATAGCTCATAAAGTATGCATCATATATTAAATGACTACAAATTGTATACTTTATATTCAACATTATAGATGATGTGTTATGGATTAAGACATTATGCCTTCTACACTAAAGCTTATGGAGTATGTGAATTATCTGGTTGCTGAGAGTTTCCAATTTTGGAATTACTGTCTGAGTGGATGGTCATGATTTGTGATAATTATTCAGCATTTTGCTTTATGCTTGAATACACAATGCAGCAGATGATCAAGAGGTGAATGACGTACTCACCCTTCAGGCCCTTCAGAGGGGCCACAGGCAGCCCAAGACCCATGATTAGAATCTTCCTATAGCTGGATGGGTACATATTACATCAGGTGGTACCCAGGTACACTTGCCTTTGGCAATCCAAGGACCCCACCTCACAACCTAAAATTCCAGGAAGGCGCCTGGTAGGTGTGGAGGGTGCCCTTCAGCAGGTTCTGGTCACCCCTCAATAGGTTCCAGGTATTTTCCAATGGGTAACCCATGGGATTATTAAATCCAATCATCTTGTGGCCGTAGGTGGATTGTATCAGCCTATCAGGCTGGTGTCTGTTGACACATCAATGGGTTAGTATACTCCACCTGTATCACAAGAGGTTAAAGAGTTAGGGCTGGGACCCAACCCATGCATACACAAGGCTTTTGGCTCTGTCCCGCTCCCAAATGTCTTGTGGCAGCCTCTGACATGCATCAGAGCAACAGTGCAACATTACAATATGCTACAATATCTGCGTAGATTTTTTTAATGTAAAAATTTTCATTACCAAGTAACGCCCATTACTGCTATCCTGCCTTGCCAGCGTTACTGGAAGCAGAAAACGTAACGAGTGTTTTGCTTAGTTTTTTCCAGAGCCAGATAACGTAAATTTGTATTATCTGGCTCAGATATTGTAACGTGCCCATGATTTGGAGCAGTAGAGGAAGCCAAACGTCAAGCCGTCCACCTACCGTTATCACTGCTATTTTATTGTTACCCAAGAAAAAAAGTGTTACCCAGGCAAGATAACGTAGCACCAATGCGTTACTGGTAACAGTAGCGCTAACGGAAGAATAACCGTTACTTTGCATTACCATAACGTAACTGTTGCACCCTTGATCAGAGGAATTAGGTCAGTGGTAGAGCAGGTCAGTAACACAAATGTGCAATGGGTTATATTCCCATATTTTTCCAGGATTGTAAATATAACTTTACCTTGGGTCATAAAATAATGCATCCAGAGAAATACTCTCTGGGTTAGGGTACTCCCAAAGGGTGCATTGGGACACAGATGTACCCTTCAGAAGGCACAACCAGAGTATACCTGCTCCTACCATGTGCTCCACTCATCCTTGGTGCTTCTGGGTCCACATCCCACAGGCTTCAAGGGGAGGCTGCAGTCATTGAATCAACTTCAATCAATGTCCTGTTTCTCCCTGACATCTGCCAAGCTGCTTGGGGAGAGTGGTTGTCTTGCAGAGGCTTTGAGATCATCTCCAAGTCCAATGCCAGCAAATTCAGATAGCCCTACATACCTCTAGCATAGCCCTGTCCCAGGACCTGCATGTACCTAATACCCTTGGATATCCATAATGTGTCCACCAATACAGTTGCAGACTCCATTCCACGGCAGTGCCCTGCCTGCAAAATAAAAATTAAGAAGCCAGCCCTTCCCCTGGGCACAAAGTGTGAATACCCACATCCTTATCACATTTTTGAACTTCCATGGAGTTGTAGAGTTCAACAATATAGTTGCAAATCATTTGGCTGGCTATTTTTTTCTATTTTTTTATTTTTATTGCTTACCATTGTGGACAGCACTCCGTAAATCAATACTTGAGTCCATAAATGAAGTTTTATGATTAATATGTTCTTGGGTTTAGAACTCTTAAGCCTTAATTAAATATCACATAAATAATACAAAAAAAGGGCTTTAAATGAGCTCAGAGGATCATTTTACACCTCTTCCAGAGGCATCTGGAACCCTTTTTTTGCTTTTAATATTTAGTCTCCAACATTTTGGAAACTGGCCAAATTAAGTGCTGTTTGATAAGGTCTGCAACAGTATTCATCTTCCCGGTACGGTTACAGACCGCTCTTGGTGGGGGCCAAAATGTACCAGCCCATTGGGCTGATGTCCGTAGACGCGTCAACAGACACCAGCCCTTGGCGAGCAGGCTAGCCTGCCCACCAAGCTGGTTAACCTGCTTGCCAAGCTGGAAACCAGCTTGATGGGCAGGCTAGCCGCCAAGGGCTGGTGTCCGTTGACGCGTCTACAGACACCAGCCCAATGGGCAGGCAGGCACACCTGCTTGCCTAGCTGGTGTACATACACCAGCTAGGTAAGCAGGCTAGCCTGCACACCAAGCTGGTGTACAAAATCTCGGCAAGCAGGCTAACCTGCCCACCAAGCTGGCGTACACCAGCACGGCAAGCAGGGCTCACCTGCCCGCCATGCTGGTGGACACCAGCATGGCGGGCAGGTGAGCCTGACCGTTATGCTGGTATACACCAGCTTGGCAAGCAGGTGTGCCTGCCGGCTCTGCCGGTGTGCACCAGCTCAGCAAGCAGGTGTGCCTGCCCGTGATGCCGATGTACACCGGCACAGCGGTCAGGCACACCTGCTTGCCGAGCTAGTGTATACCAGCATGACGGTCAGGCTCACCTGCCCGCCATGCTGGTGGACACCAGCTTGGCGGTTGGGCACAACTGCTTGCTGAGCTGGTGTACACCAGCATGACAAGCAGGTGTGCCTGACCGTCATGTTGGTGTATACCAGCTTGGCAAGCAGGTGGGCCTGCCCGCTGTGCCGGTGTACACCAGCATCATGGGTAGGCACACCTGCTCGCCGAGCTGGTGCCACCGACATAGCAGGCAGGCACACCTGACTGCCAAACTGGTGTACACCAGCATGGCGGGCAGGTGAGCCTGCTCGCCGAGCTGGTGCCACCGACATAGCAGGCAGGCACACCTGACTGCCAAACTGGTGTACACCAGCATGGCGGGGAGGTGAGCCTGCTTGCCGAGCTGGTGTACACCAGGATGGCGGTCAGGTGAGCCTGCTCGCCGAGCTGGTGTACACCAAGATGGCGGTCAGGTGAGCCTGCTTGCCAAGCTGGTGTACACCAGGATGGCAGTCAGGTGAGCCTGCTTGCTGAGCTGGTGTAAACCAGGATGGCGGGCAGGTGAGTCTGACCGCCATGCTGGTTTACAACAGCTCAGCGAGCAGGGTCACCTGCCCCCTGTGCCGGTTTACACCAGCTTGGCGAGCAGACTCACTTGCCCGCCATCCTGGTGTACACCGGCTTGGTGGGCAGGTGTAGCTGCTTGCCAAGCTGGTGTAAACCAGCCCGGTGGGTAGGCTAACCTGCTCATGCTGGTGTACATCAGCTTGGTGGGCAGGCTAGCCTGCTTACCAACTAGGGCTGGTGTCCGCTGACGCGTCTACGGACACCAGCCCAATCTAGCCTAGCACAGCCCCCCTCCTGAGGAGCCGGGGAAACCGATGCGCCCGGAGGGCCCCTTGCGCAGCAAGCCTCTGCAAGAGGGACATGTGATGTTTTCAGACTGCCCTGGGCACCATGACTTTGACGGGTCATCCAGGCCCCATGTTATTTCCATGACCCGTAGCTCAAGAACCCATTGAACTACGGGGAGGAGCCGTGGAGGCCTGGATAGCCAGGCATCCTGCCTTTCACCCTAACGCAGTTCTATTCCTCTTACCTCTGAATGATGCCACCTTCATGATAACCTTTTTAATGTTTTCAAAATTGAGCAAAATGTCCTACACATTGCATGCAAAAGCAGAAATGTTTAGGACACACCTCAACCAGAGTGGAGATGTAATACAGAAGGATAACCTATACTACATGACCGATCTATCTGATTTTTTATGTTGGTTATTGTAAATAGGAGGTTGATACAAGTAGGAAATGTGAATTTTTTAGAAGGCTAACCATGTAATTATTACAAGTCCATGACTATTTCCACCAAAGGGGAAATTCAACTAATTTTCAAGTTACTTGGGAACATTGTGATTTTGCCCATGAGATCTGCAAGAATTCAGTGGATTCAATGGTCAAAATGATTAAGGGAAGTTGTTTCAGGAAGGTGCCAAAATTAAGTGGGCAAAAAAAGTCTCACCAAAAGGTCCACACCCAGGCTAAAAATGTGAAATTGGTCACAAGCCCCTTCTTTGGAGGCCTTTCAGGGCAAGGGGAACTTTGCACTTCCAGGCAATACCTGGCCTTCTGAAAAAAATGGGATTGAGTTAAGCTAGCAGCCCAATGACACTTTTTCACCAGCCTTGAGCTGGCCCCTATAACTGTGCCTGCCAGATACATACAGTTGCAGACCCCACCAATAAGCACTAGATGTGGTCAATTTCTAAAATTTTGGGGCCTAAAAAGCAAAAGAAAAGGGTTCAAAACCCATCAAGCTGGTGCACACCAGCTCAGCAAGTAGTTGAGCCTGTCCACCAGCTTGGAAAGCAGATGAGGATGCCCATCATCTAGTGTACACACCACCTGGAAAGAAGTTTAGCACACCCACCATGTCAGCTTGCTACTCTTCAGAGACAATCTAACAAAGAGTACATGAAAAGATAAAATCATAATAAATACATTAAAAATGAGAAAATAAATTGTATTACCAAAGTTAGAGACATTATTACATGTGTAGGAATTTCTCTCACTTTGTAATGCATTATGGCTTTGTTATGTATAAATACAAAATAAGAATAAACATTGAAATACCCTGTCAAAATCATGTTTTACACAAAATATTACCATAACTCTTAAACCTTAAATAAAACTTAGAATATTATGGCAGATTCTTAATCTAAATGCAAAATAACCTAGGGTATCCCACTCATTGTACCCCCTTATTCTCACTCCTTCACTCCTTTTACCCATTTCCCCCACCTATAGGATTGCACGGCATATATGCGTAACATGTTGGTTGACTATTATGATACCAACTGGGAAATGACCAAAAATGGACGTCATTTTGAGGTGTTGTGTGAAATGGCCGAGTTAGGCCCAAATGGGGTTTAATGTTCCAACCCCGCGCACTGGTTACACAAGTTGGCCCAATTCACTAAAAACCCCGCATGAAATACACAAATACATGTTACTAAGGCAGCATGTATGTAACTAGGTTTCAGGAACCTTGCATCATATATATAAACAAAGTTTCCGCTTTTAAAACCTTAATTACACATGTGTAACACCTGTAGCGTGGCCCAGTCTCAATATTTGTGGCCCTTTTCAGGCGTAACCACTCCTTCAATGCTACTGTTGACTAAACCAAGCCAGTAGTATTGAACCAGGTTGGTCTACGTGGTTATTTGGTGTCAACAAACTCATCATAACCTTGTGTATTCACCCATAAGCAGCTGTGGCTTGCCCTTTTGGTCCAAACTAGCGTAACACAATGGCCTGGTTTGGTTTGAAATGGGCCACACCTGCAATTGAGGCAAATTAACACGCACACAGTGGCCCAAAATTGATATTTAAAGAGCTTTATTTGCCCACTTTTGACAATCCCCATCATCTTTTATCATACCAGCATATACCAACGCAATCAACCAGCCTTTACACTAGTTATTAGCCTTGTTATACCTGTTATATTGGATCATCACCTCAACCAACAATTACCACGACAAATCCCCAGCTTTCCAATCAATTCTTGACTACTTTTGACGCCTCAAGATCCCTGCCAAGCTTGAAGAAGACCCCTTTGCGTGGATCTTAGCATTAGTGAGTAAAATTCCCCGTAGAACTTCTTTCTTTGTCATTTCTGGGTGTACTCCTTGTCAAAGGACCAGATAATTAGAGTACCCCTGATATTTCAGGATCTAACTCATAGAGGGCACCGTAAACACCCCTGTAACTCAGGCCCCTCTTTGATAAAAAGATTTTGCTTTTTGTTATATTTCTTTCTCTTTTTTTCTACTTTACCCCATTTCACCGTGAGACCCACGCGTGAAACTACCTTTTCATATCTTTGCACCACGTGTAGCTAGAAGAACTTTGTTCTTGGCATCACGTAGGCTGACACACCAGCTGTTGCACAACAGCTTGGCAGGCAGTTTGTCCTGACCAACAGCTGGTATAAAATGGGCTGGTGTCCTTTGATGGGTCAACAGACACCAGCCCTTGGCAAGCAGGCTATCCTTCCCACCAACATGGTGTAAACCATCTCAGCAAAAAGGTAAGCCTGTCAACCAAGCTGGTGAATTCTCACACCAGCTTGGAAAGAAGGTACAAAAAGATGGTGTGTGTAAACCAGATTGGAATTATTTCAAATGGAAAGCAGGTTTGTCTATCAGGCTCTGTGCATCAAGCTGGTGTACACCCACCTTGCAAGCTGTTCAGCCTGCATCAGCATCTGTTGGATTTCATTCTGGCTGGAAATCTCAACCCAGATGGTTTGCAAATCTTCAGGGAGAAATAAACTGAAGGCCCATTCTGTCAAGATTTGTGATCCAGGTTGCTTATCTCTTAAAGTAGGATCTGGAAGGACTCCCAAAGTAAAGAAACGTCCTCCACTACTATTTAAAATGATGAAACCCAATCTCAATGTTTCTAAGAATTCCAGACAGCACAATGGAAAAGCTCACTGGGTGCTACAGTGGCATGCAGCATTGCACTGTAAGCTAGAGTTTCCTGAAAAACTGACACTGGGCATGCAGGGGAAACCCTTGTTGTTACAGCGTTTACAGCACTCAAGCAGATGTTATTTTTGGAGCTTCATGAAGAGTATTTAGATTCTCAAACTAAAGAGGAAATCAATTTGGTCTGGAAATTTTTTTCCACCCTACCCTGGGGAACCTGAAGCCTAAAAAAAGCTCAAGTACATACCTGTTGGCCAATGGATTGCTTTAGATTGTGCATAGTTATTGAAATGTCTTCTAATGAGGAATAAATCTTAGTTTTCTGAAATCTTTCACAAATCACTAAAGAGCATGCTCAATGCTTCAATATGGGCTTAGAGAGGAACAAAATGATTTCTCAGCCGCAAAACCAAAAGTTTTTTCTTTTTTTTTGATATTTTTTGGGCCAATGTTTGGGACCTTACCAAAATCCTTGTACAATGAAATGACATGTGCCGCTGTGGTGCAGTACCATAGAGGCCCTCCAATGGCATGTGCTCTTTATCTTGTTTAACATGTTATATGTTATGTCACATGCAATATGTGATGTGTAATGTGTAATGTGCAATATGCAATATGCAATATTCAATATGTAATATGTAATATGTAATATGTAATATGTAGTATGAAGTATATGTAGTATGTAATATGCAATGCAATATGTAATATGTAATATCTAATATATAATATTTATTTTTAATATGAACTATGTGTGATTTATTATGTATTACATATTATGTATCATGTGTTATGCTTTATGTGTTGTTTTATTTCATATGTCTTTGGGTTATGAACTTATGATATAGGAATTATTATGACTCTTGTATTATGGTCTTGAGAATATTGCCTTGTGACTGTTGACCATGGACTACGGCAAAATTCCAATGATTTCAGAGAGAAATCAAATTGAAATTGAAGTGAATTCATGAAAACCACCTGAGTGAATACCTAGTGACTTTTATAATACTTTTTGAGTAAATTAATTTTCCATCTGAGTGAAAGTCAAAATAAATTTAGTTTCTTCCTTGGTGAAATGAATGGGAATCTCATTTACCCTTGCAGAGTAGTTACAAAATCATTTTATATGAATTACTAGTGACTTGGAATCACTTGTCAGCCAGTGAGCCCAGATTTCCCATGGTGTGATTGATGCTTGTCAGAGTGCCAGCTACGGTGTATTTTAAAATATTGATTTGAGCTACTCTTGCAAGAGGCTCATAACCTGTTGTGGAGTGAGCTTGGAAGAATCTATGATTTGCAATAGTCATCTAACTACAACTATTTATACTATCTACAAATGACTGTGTGACATGTTACGCAGTCAAGACTTTGTACATGTCCACTACATGTACCAACAGGCGTGACAAGGAGGTCATAATTTGTTTGATATTGTTAAAAGCAGCCTCTTCAGCTTTGCCCCAACAGAAATCCTTTTTCTCTAGTTTACTACTAGTGAGAGGAGTTAATGTACCCACATATTTTTGCAGTCCCCAAATGGATTTTTTCATCCATTGGACTGTCCCCAAAAATTTCTTCACACCCTTTGACAACCAAGGTGAGTCCCAATGAAAAATTTGAAAGAATTTGAGCCACCTTCTCATCATCTGCGCATACACCTTCCGCGGAAATCCAGTGTCCAAGAAATTTGACCTCATGACAAAAGAGACTTGTCTTCTTGGGGCTACAATATAGATTTGCCTTCCTCAAGCAATCTAGAACCAAATGAACATGACGGTTGTGGTCCTGGACGGAATCGGAGAAAACAACAATGTCGTCCAAATAGACCACACAGAAGTCACTGATGAGCTCACCTAAAGCCTCCTCCAGTCAAGCTTGATGGGTAGCGGGGGCATCAGTCAAGCCCATCGGCACAAATACCCACTTGTGAAGGCCCCAGGGGGTCTTGACTGCCGTGAGAGGAATATCTTCTTTGCGCATTTTGGTCTGGAAAAATGCATTTGTCTGGTCAAGGATTGGAAAGATTTTCCCAAACGCAACCGTACGCAGCAGTTCATCAACATTAGGCAAAGGTGAACGATCTTTAACAGTAAACTTGTTCAATGTCCAATAGTCGCACACCCAGCAAGGCAACGCTGTCAAGTCCTTTTTTTGGGATTATCATGCTGGGAGAGGCATATTGGCTCAACAAACGACGAATCCGTCCAGATGCAATGTGTTGGTCTAACAATGTCCGCCAGGCCACAAGATGTTTCTGCGGGTAGGGATACTGCCGCTCATTGATAATTGCGTTGTGATCCATCAAAAAAATCTTGTGGCGGACCTTGAAGTTAGCATCCTGCATTTTTCCGGGAAAAGAACCATCTGTAAAGTCAACAGTAGTATCCAAATCATCCTCAACGGCAGGGATATCGATGGGAAAAAGGTTGGCATAATCCCCCAAGATACAATCTGCCAATGCTCTAAGATTCTCTTGTGGACCTGGGGCAATCACCGCACATTCCATCACTGACTCAGAATTGGGCGTGGGAAGACGGTAGTCAAATAGAGAGCAACCTGTTGCATTGCACTTTAGAGATTGACCAGCGATGGAAACAGAAAGATTGAAGCAAGACAAAAAGGGTGTTCCCAAGATTAAATCATAATTGCCCAGGACGGGGCGAACCTTGAGGAGAACATTAGGAAAATGAAATGAAGAAGAGGTGTCCATAAAAGTGGCACAAGTGAACTGACAAAGGATCAAGGAATTGGCAGAGCCGTTATCCAAGGCAAGTTGAATGCGGGTTGGCCGCAGTAAGGGATGGGTCGCAAGTCCTGACGTTATGAAAGCTGGTTCAGAGATCAGATTGAGCTCTGAGCCAGTTTTGATGAAAACGGTAAGCTCTTGTTCCCACAGCATAACAAAATGACAACCCAAGACGAAATAGGGGGAGGGGTGGATGAAGCTAGGATAGGAGGAGATAAATACTTGTCCATCCTTGCGTGGTGTAGTTCTTCATTGATGGCGGCAAAGGCCGCAATGGACGCTTCATCAAGGTCCGGGAAAAGAAGATCATCAGAGACACCCGCCACCACTGCTGTACGGGGAGGGGCCTGACCAGCCAGAGGTTGGGTGGCCTTGCCAGCCGAAGATGGGGAGGGTCCTTGAGCCTTTGGAGCCTTATAATCTGTAGGCTTGGGCGGGGCCACAAAGGATTCAGGGATGGTGATGTAGGTTTGGTTCAAGGGGCCAGGACACGACCCCGCTACGCTACCACATGCCTTCTTGCAGTAGTGACACAAGCCCTGGGAGTCAAGGTAGGCCCAGATGCGCCAAACAACTTCCTCTCGAGATGCCTTGGTGCCAGGTGTGGACGCAGACAAAGTGAGTTGAGGAGGGGGTTGAGAGCAGGTAGGAGCCACGCGACGAGGGAGACCCTCAAAGGAAAGTTGTGTTTGCCGTTCAAAGGTGCTGTAACTAAATGGCTCCTGAAGGAGAAGCTTGAAGTTGTTAACTAGTGAGCATAAATCTGCCAAAAGACCAAAAACCACCGCCTCTGCTACTTCAAAATCCGGGATGGAGACACTGTTGAAGTTAATCATGCTTTGAAGAGTGTGGGCCCTCGTGCTGAAGGCAAGAAAACCCTTGGAGTCCGTCATACGGAGGTTGCAAATCTGATGAGAAAGAGTAGTTTGCCAAAGAGGGGGGAGCGCAAACCCAAAAAGATGAGTCTTGAAATCTTCCCAAGAGAGGGTAGCAAAGTAGCTAGCCCGATTAGAATAGAAAGAAAGAGTGTTGGTCTTGCGAAGAAGACTCCCTACAATCCGAGTCTTGTCATTGGAGTGGGAAAAGTCTTTGGCCACAAAGAAGAGCTCCACAGCCAAGACCCACTTCAGAAAGGGTTCAATCTGATGCAATGGGCCGGCATAAATGGGCCCGTCCGAGGTACAGAAGCGTTGTAGGCTGACTTGACCAGTGAATGGATTGGAGGAGGGAGGAGGGCAAGGTTGTTCCTCATGGCAGACCAATAGCAAGAGCATAGCTTCCTAGAGGCGTGAGATATGTGCAGCACTCGCCTCTTCTACCTGTGCCAGGCGTTCTGTCGCAGCAACCCAGTCGGCCTGAGCCTGCAAAATGCTGTGGTGCTGAGCCTCCATGATGAAGCGGATGCAGTCATCATGTGAAGGTGGCGGAGGGCAAGATTGGTCAGAGGGTGAGCCATGGTCATGGATAGATTGAGTTGTGAGTGAGAAACCCTGAGGAGCCGGGGTGGATCCCGTACCCAAAGGGCCAGACATGCAGATGGGAGATGGTG
>PGCI01000435.1:0-63752 GCA_002873125.1 Puccinia coronata f. sp. avenae | reverse complement strand
TCCTTGACATTCAAGACTACAGAGCAAGCCAACTCTCCCAACATAATATTGCTATTCCCTAAATTGCCTAGCACATCCTACAATGGGATCTAGTAGCCTAGGCCTACAGCTGTTACCAGCTCAGCTTGCAGGCTTACCTTCCAGCTCAGCTTTTGGGATGGACTGCCAGCTGATCTGGTAACAGCCCAGCATGCAGGCTGACCTGCCAGCTGGGCTTTTATTAGCTCAGCATGCAGCCTGAACAGCCATGTGAGCTTTTAACAGCTCATTATTGAGGCTGACCAGCCAGATGAGCTGTCAAAAGCTCAGCATGAAGGCTTACTGATCATCTCAGCATGAAGGCTGACCTGCAAGCTGAGCTGTGACCAGCTCAGCAGGCAGGCTGACTTGCCAGCTAAGCTATGACCAGCTCAGCAGGCAGGCTGACCTGCCAGCTGAGCTGTGACCAGCTCAGCAAGCAGGCTGACCTGCCAGCTGAGCTGTGACCAGCTCAGCAGGCAGGCTGACCTGCCAGCTTAGCTGTGACCAGCTCAGCAGGCAGGCTGACCTGCCAGCTGAGCTGTGGCCAGCTCAGCAGGCAGGCTGACCTGCCAGCTGAGCTGTGGCCAGCTCAGCAGGCAGGCTGACCTGCCAGCTGAGCTGTGGCCAGCTCAGCAGGCAGGCTGACCTGCCAGCTGAGCTGTGGCCAGCTCAGCAGGCAGGCTGACCTGCCAGCTGACTGTGGCCAGCTCATCAGGCAGGCTGACCTGCCAGCTGAGCTGTGGCCAGCTCAGCAGGCAGGCTGACCTGACAGCTGAGCTGTTACCAGCTCATCAGGCAGGCTGACCTGCCAGCTGAGCTGTGGCCAGCTCATCAGGCAGGCTGACCTGCCAGCTGAGCTGTGGCCAGCTCAGCAGGCAGGCTGACCTGCCAGCTGAGCTGTTACCAGCTCATCAGGCAGGCTGACCTGCCAGCTGAGCTGTGGCCAGCTCAGCAGGCAGGCTGACCTGCCAGCTGAGCTGTTACCAGCTCATCAGGCAGGCTGACCTGCCAGCTGAGCTGTTATAAGTTCATCAGGCAGGCTGACCTGCCAGCTGAGCTGTTACCAGCTCATCAGGCAGGCTGACCTGCCAACTGAGCTGTTACCAGCTCATCAGGCAGGCTGACCTGCCAACTGAGCTGTTACCAGCTCATCAGGCAGGCTGACCTGCCAACTCAGCTGTTACAGATGAGCTGTTACCAGCTCCCAGCTCAACAGGCAGGTCAGCCTATATCCTGAGCAGTCCACCACTCAGCTGGAAGTCCAGTGTGCATGCTGAGATGGTATCAGCTTGGCAATTCAAGCAGGTTAGCCTTCCAGCAGCAATGACAAAAAGAAAAAGGAAAGAAAAAATTGAAAGAAAGAAAAGACGTAAAGAAAAGAAAGAAAAGAAAGAAGAAAGAAAGAAAGAAAGAAGAAAGAAAGAAAAGAAAGAAAAGAAAGAAAAGAAGAAAAGAAAGAAAAGAAAGAAAGAAAGAAAAGAAAGAAAAGAAAGAAAAGAAAGAAAAGAAAGAAAAGAAAGAAAAGAAAGAAAAGAAAGAAAAGAAAGAAAAGAAAGAAAAGAAAGAAAAGAAAGAAAAGAAAGAAAAGAAAGAAAAGAAAGAAAAGAAAGAAAAGAAAGAAAAGAAAGAAAAGAAAGAAAAGAAAGAAAAGAAAGAAAAGAAAGAAAGAAAAGAAAGAAAAGAAAGAAAAGAAAGAAAGAAAAGAAAGAAAAGAAAGAAAAGAAAGAAAAGAAAGAAAATCAAGAAAAGCAAGAAAAGATTTCATTTTTTGTGAAAAAAATATTCAAATTCACCCCCAAAAATTTCAATTTTCCATGGGGTGATTGAGAAATTTTTTGTTGTGTATACAGAACAGGTATTCAGAAAGGATAGTATTTTTCCTTTTTCATCCCAAAATTTAAGAAAAGTAGCTCTTGGTCCTAAGTTTAAAGTTGATAGCAGTAAATAAATATCTCAATTTGAATTCTAGATTGTGATGAAATTCAACTTGTATCTATTTGCTTTTCATGATGTTGACTTGCAAGTAATCCCAAAATTTAAGATTGGTTGTGAGCCCTCCAAACAAAAGTTTTCAAGACAAAATTCTTAAATCACATGTCTTTATTTGTGTGTAAATTGAAGATATCCAAATATTCAGGCCGTAAAGAAAGGGTCCATTGATTTATCTTCTGATTATTTCAGGCAACAGGGAGCTAAGATGATAAAGTGCATGGAAGGATGAGTTTGTATTCACATGTTGACAAATTAAAGAGAAAAGAAAGAAAAAAAGAGAGAAGAATAGACAGAGAGATCATAACAAAAAGAAACAAAAGAGAGACTTACCTGGAAGGCAAGATGAAGGGTGTGTGGAAGGATGAGCAAAGAGGCACCCAACAACTCCTGCTCACAGGTAAGTTTCAACTCAAGTGAAATTTGAGTGAAAACCACTGAACAGGTGTGTTCCAGAAAAGAAAAAAAGCAAAAAGACACAAAAAAAGAAATGTACTTTTCCAACACTGATATGCTTAGGCTCATATGTGCCTGAGTTGCAATAAATTTGTGACTTCAGAAAAAACTGATTGTGGGGGCAGCTTGGGAAGATCTCTTGGATAACCTGTAACCAAATTGTTTTATTTTTTTTCAAAATCCAAGACAATCCTTATAATGATTGCATCTCAAAAAAGACGTTGAAATAAGTAAAAAAAAACTCAATTGAAATTGATTATGACATCTCTTAGAACTGTAATGGACTGCAGAACCCACTGCCAGAAAACTAACCTTGGATGGCTACATCCGATTTTATATCGGAAGTGGCCATCCGAGGCAAACTCGGTGTTGGACCAACCAATGCAATCCCTCAACCGATTCAAAATCGGTTGAGGACTTCCGATGAAATCTCAGTCGAGGTGTCAACTCAGGGAAATTGTTTTGTTGGTTGACACCCAAGCAATGCAGCCTTGGGTGCCAGAGACCGAGGCACCATCCATCAGTTTGAAAATCACCGATTCAATCTTGAATCGGTGATTTTTGAACCAATTGAACTATTCCATTGGTTGACATCAACCAATGGAATGTGTAATACCATTGGTTGATGTCAACCAATGAAATAATTACATCAGTTGACATCAACCAATAAGAAATCCCGGTAGCTGCGGGAAAATCTAGCTCGCCGAGCTGGTACATCAAGTGAAAGTCTGTACCAGCTCGGCGAGCAGGTAGGGATGCCCGCTGAGCTGATAGAGACTATGCTCGGCAAGCAGGAAGATCTGCCCGCCGAGCTGGTGCGGTAGCCTGTACCGGCTCGGATGGCAGGTCAACCTGCTTGCTGAGCTGGTACAGTCCATACCGGCTTGGCTGCCCGGTCAACCTGCCTGGTGAGCTGGTCAGCTCCGCTGGCAGGTCAACCTGCCCGCTGAGCTGGTACAATCTGTATGTACCAGCTCGGCCAGCAGGTTAACTTGCCCGCTGAGCTGGTACCCACTCGGTGAGCAGGTTAACCTGCCCGCTGAGCTGGTACCTACTCGGCAAGCAGGTTAACCTGCCAGCTGAGCTGGCACCAGCTTGGCGAGCAGGTTAACCTGCCAGCTGAGCTGGTACCAGCTCGGCAAGCAGGTTAACCTGCCAGCTGAGCTGGTACCAGCTTGGCGAGCAGGTTAAACTGCCAGCTGAGCTGGTACCAGCTCGGCGAGCAGGTTAACCTGCCAGCTGAGCTGGTACCAGCTCGGCGAGCAGGTTAACCTGCCAGCTGAGCTGGTACCAGCTCGGCGAGCAGGTTAACCTGCCAGCTGAGCTGGTACCAGCTTGGCTAGCAGGTTAACCTGCCACCTGAGCTGGTACCATCTTGGCGAGCAGGTTAACCTGCCAGCTGAGCTGGTACCAGCTTGGCGAAGAGGGTAACCTAACAGCTGGGCTGGTACCAGCTCGGCAAGCCAGCTGGCAGGCTAACCTGCTCGCCGAGCTGGCACCAGCTCAGCTGGAAGGTTAACTTGCTCGCCAGGCTGGTACCAGCCCAGCTGGCAGGTTGACCTGATTGACGAGTTGGTATATACCAGCCCAGCTGGAACTGCTTGCCAAGCTTGGGACCAGCTAGGCGAGCAGGTTGACCTGCCAGCCAAGCTGGTACATACAGAGTACCAGCTCAGCGGGCAGGTTGACCTGCCTGCGGAGCTGGTACAACTTTACCAGCTCACCAGGCAGGTTGACCGGGAAGCCAAGCTGGTACGGACTGAACCAGTCCACCAAGCAGGGTGCCCTGCCAGCCGAGCCGGTATGGACTCCCCCACCAGCTCAGCGGGCATCCTACCTGCTCGTCAAGCGGGTTCAGATTTGATCCACCAGCTCAGCGAGCTAGAAATGCCCGCAGCTACCGGCATTTCTAATCGGTTGATGTCAACCGATGGAATTATTTCATCGGTTGACCAATGGAATTTTTTCATTGGTTGACATCAACCAATGGAATTAATTATTCCATTGGTTGATGTCAACCAATGGAATATTTCCATCAGTTTGAAAATCACCGATTCAAGATTGAATCGGTGATTTTCAAACCGATGGATGGTGCCTCGGTCTCTGGCACCCAAGGCTGCATTGCTCGGGTGTCAACCAAGGAAACAATTTCTCTTGGTTGACACCTCAACCAAGATCTCATCGGAAGTCCTCAACCAATTTTGAATCGGTTGAGGGATTGCATTGGTTGGTCCAAAACCAAGTTTGCCTCGCATGGCCACTTCCAATGTAAAATTGGATGTAGCCATCCGAGGTTAGTTTTCTGGCAGTGCCCTCCTGGTTTCTTTTATTTAAATTTTTGTAGAAATGTTACATAAATAATTCAGAAAACTTGATCATTGGAATGTATTTTTTGGTACAAGTTCCTCTAGTACAGCTTCATGTTGTAATAATTCAATTGAAGTTCAATTCAAAATTGAAAGACAGAAACATAAACGTAAACACAACAAAATATTGCAACATCAAGAGTGTTACATTTAAAGATAAAGGGTGAAGGAAGAAGGATAAGAGAAAAAAAATGAGAGAAAAGATAGGGGAAAGGAAGGGGGAAAATGAAAATAAAAAAGTATTATTGATCAAAGAAAACATAAATAACCCCATAAAAGGAGGTAGAAAATGGAGTGTAAAATATGCAAAAGAGGGTGAAAGAGGAGAAGAAAAATGAAATGAAAAAAAATATGCAAAAACTTAATGGGAACAGAAATGGACACAGTTTTAGGGGCCTGTCAGCTTGGTTTAAAGTTTACAACTCCCACTAGATGGAAAAGGCATATAAAAAAATAAGTTTTTCATTGATTAAACCAGATTTCCCTTGGCCCTTTGACAAAAATCAATTACATACCTGTGTTCAACAATCCAATATTTGGCAAATTTTAACATGTAAAGTATAATTAAAATTGCATAAGACTGTGATGTTTCTTCATTCAACTTATGGTATTTATCAGCAATAAAACTTAGCTTACAGAGGAAGATCTCATTTTGAAATAGTCATCACTTTATGAACCCTTTTTGATTATTGTGAAAAGCCAATAAGCCTATTTTTCCCTCAAATAATTTTAATCTATACCACCAGGAAAATTTCTACTCTTAATATTTCCTCGAAAAAAAAAAGTAAAAGGATGCCACTGATTTGTATGGAAAAGCATACCAATGAATTGGGAGCCTTCAAGGATCACAAATCATTCTGTTCCAAATAGATTTTGAAAAAAATTTGTTATTAATTGCATTGTACTATTGCATCTTTTAGCTGTTTCATCCAAATCTGCATCACAATCAGCCCGTACACAGGCTGAAATTTGCTGGAATTCTACTGGAAAATTTGACAAAAATGTACCCCAATGAGTCCAAAATGTGAGTGAAGTCAAGCCTCTGTTCAGGGGGTGTTGAAGTTCAGCTAGACTTCCTGTTAAATTCCCATCCATTTGGTAGAGAGATTAATATATTTTTGTTTTTCCAAAATTCACAATTCCATATTCTTTTGCCTCTTGTTGAGGAGCATTTTTGACAATGTCACCCTTTCGTACGCGCGTACAATAGGGGGACAAATTGAGATTGGGACTCGCGCCTCCTGCACAGTACAGGCTGGTCACAAGCGGTGAAAGTTCCAGCTTATTGACCACATGTCATGTCTTTTGGTTGGCCTTGCTCATAGCAATGGCCACTTGCACCCAAGTACTTGCAATGGGTGTGGGTACCTCCTCAAAAAAAAAAACCCTTGGGATCACACCCCTGTACCCGCACCCACAGTGTTAGAAGGACCAGACACCTGGGTACCTGCGGCAGGCACCCGCAGGTGACAAATTACATATGCAGGTCATTGCCTGCTTGGTGAGCAGGCAATGACCTGCTGATCGGTGAGCAGGCCGCGACCTGCTGACCAAGCTAGTCACGACTTATCCAAGTAGGGCGTGACCGCTTGGTGAGCTGACCGCAATCAGCTCACCAATTAGGGCGGTAAGCAGGCCACAACCTGCTCACTGGGCTGATCACTCCCCACTTGGTGAGAAGGTTGTGGCCTGCTCACTGAGCCAGTCCCCCCCCACTCTGGTAGGGTGCGACCTGCTTGGTGATCAGGTCGCGGCCTGCTCACCAAGCAGCTGTGGCCTGCTTACTGAGTAGTTGCGGCCTACTCACCAAGAAAGTCACGCTCTACTTGGTAAGCATGACGCGGCTTGCTCACCGAGCAGGCCACGGCCTACTCGGCAAGCAGGTGTTGGCTTTGCTCACCAAGCAGGTCACGCCTCACTTGGTGAGCAGCTCGCAATCTGCTCACCAAGCAGGCCACAGCTTGCTTGGTGAGCAGGCCACAAACTACTCACTGAGTAGGGCGTCCACGGCCTACTCGGTGAGCGGGCCGCACTGCCAGCAATGCTGGCTTGGATGGTTGCATCCGAGTTTACATTGGATGCAGCCATCCAATTCAAACTTGGGCGCCGGGCCACCGAGTGAATCAAGAACCGATTCAAACTCAGTGGCCAAACGCCAGGGCCACCGAGTTTGAATCAGTCAACAATTCACTCGGTGGCCCGGCGCCCGAGTTCAAATTGGATGGTTGCATCCGATGTAAACTCGGATGCAACCATCCGAGCCAGCTTTTCTGGCAGTGCCGCAATCTGATCACCAAGCAGGTCATGGCCTACTTGGTCAGCAGGCTGTGACCTGCTCGGGCGGCCTGCTAACCAAGTGGGCTGTTGCCCGCTTGGTGAGAAGGCCGCAGCCTCACAGTAGGCCGTGACCTGCTCAGTGAGAAGGCCGCGTCCTCACCAAGTAGGTTGTGACCTGCTCAGTGAGCAGGCCGCGACCTCACCAAGTAAGTCGTGACCTGCTCAGTGAACAGGCCACAACCTGCTCAGTGAGCAGGAAATGACTTGCTCAACAAGCAGGTCATGGCCTGCTCACCAAGACGGTCATTGCCTGCTCAGTGAGCAAGCCGTGCCCAGCTGGGCAAGCAGGCCTGTTTCTAGGATGGGTATTTGGTGGGTACCTGGAGCAGATACCTGCCTATTTTATTTCCTAGAATCTGGAAAACTGCACCTGTACCTGGCACTTGGAGACTTGTCAGCCTCTGTGATGCCAAGGGCTAATACCTTTTAGCTACACAAGGTGATAAGAGTGCAAAATAAGGGTAAAGTGGGGTAATTTCACGTAGAAAAGTAGTAAAGAAGAGATAAAAAGAATATAATTCTTTTTATAGAGGGGCCTGCTGGCGCAGGGGTGTTTGTAGGTGCTCTCTAAATCAGAGATCTGCAAAGCAGGGTGGTATCTGATTAAGCAAACAATGGGTTTCCGCATAACAGAAGGTGGTACCAAAGTGCTTTTCCAATTAAGGAACCAGAATGGGGACAGAAGGATGAAAGAAGTACTCACTATTGCTTCTTTCAAGCCAAAAAGCCACATAGGGGGGTGAAGTAGAGCTGCTGGGTAGACTGAAGGGTTTCTGCGCAGGAGCTGGACACGTAGGATGGTTGATTTAATGAGAACACCACGAATATAACAGACAAAACAGGGCAGAGTAACTGAAATAAGGACAGGACACGGCGTAACTGATTGACTGTAATAATAATTGATGATGGGGAACAACTTTTGGCGTGGAACGAGGGCTCTATATATACTAATTTCACTCATAGTGGAGGACCTTTCTGCCTGTGTGCGTGTAGTAACTGGATTTCAGCGCAATGTGGCCAATTTGGGAGATTGGCACTAACAAGGCTCATCCCAATGACACTGCTGGTCATTAATTCTGCGTCACAAGTGCTTTCCATGACCATAATAAACTATTTAGTCATTGTAACTAAGGTACATAGCAACACTGACGTGTGAATGTATCTCAAATGGGCCACAAATGACGCAAATGGGCCACAAATGGCTAAGGCCAATCATTAAAGGCCACACTGGCTATGTTACTCTTATGTATTCAAGGTTTTTATTAATAAAACCTTGTAAATAAACCACGTAGAATCTACTTTTACCCTAGTTACACTTGTACATATGTGGTAACTAGGGGATTAGCTATTTCCACGCATTTGACCAATTTCCAATTGGATTATATAATCCACGCGCGGCGTTGGAGGTTTTAAACCCCAATTTGGCCTAACTCCCAAACTATACACAACACCTCAATTATAAGTCCATAATTGGTCATTTCACATATAGTATGCATATATAACAAGTACATACGTGTGTAATGTCTGTGTGACATATGTTTGTGGCCAATTCTTACGGGTAATTGGTTCAAGGTGAAGGAGTAGGAATTTAGGGGTACTTCCAGTGAGGGACCCTACATTAATTTGCATGAGGATTCAGAATATGACATAATATTTTAAGTTATCTTCAAGCTTTAGAAGTTATTTAGTATTTTTGTAAAAAGTAGTGGTTATTTTAATTTATTACTTATTTTTATGGTGCCAGGACTTTGCTAAGCTCATTGATAAAAAATAAGTAAACTGAGTTTTTTTGTACATTATTAGTCATATAACTGGGTCTTAATATTGTAGTAATAATGTCTCTATTTATGTTACTTTTGTCGGGTTGGCTCTGTCATAGTAGCAAGCTGACAAGACTGGTACCTGTAAGCAAGCTGAGGGATACCCGCCAAAGGGTAAAGGTGAACCGCAAACAGGTTGTCCCACCTCAATGAGCAATATGTACTAGACATTGAGAGGGGTAAAAATCTGTCTCCAGGGCCAGTATATATATAGCAGTCATTCCGCTGGGCTTTCACAGCAAAATGACTGGTAAATATCAGTCATCAAGCCATCCATTGCCTTTCTCAAAGAACAAAATGTGTTTTTTATTGAGGTGTGATTTTCTGCTTTATAACCACACACCAGTCATGGAGTCTTTCAAGGGCCTTTCCAATGACCAGCATGTATGGCCAATTGTGATGGACCTTTCAAGGCTTGGCCTGAATTGGATATCAGGCTTTGACAGATTCAACTCATTGATCAACCTATACCAGCCATTAACAGAGAAACTTCAGAGCTCTACCAGCAGTAATGCCTGGGAGTTGAACTGCAAAACTCCCATCCCAATGAAAGACAAAAAAATGGTCATTGAGACAGGCTGGAATTCATGGACCAATCACCAATATTGATTATGGGCTATTTCCCCAGGGTTGATAATAATTTAATCCTTCAAATCAATTGATATATTGATTTCATAGCTAAAAGAATTCTTTACACTTTGTAAAATGCATGCACTGAGAAATTGAAGTTCATAACCATGATTGAGTTCAGCTAGCATTCAAAATTAATTCAACAGAAGTTGGTAATAATTTCACAATAAGTAACATATGACTTCTACTTGAGTTCACCTCCAGTTCTCCTCTGTGAAAGTAATACTTCACCAACAATTGGGGCTGACTTCTGACACAGTTCAGACCAAAGCCAAGGTCAACTTAAGCTATGGCACTCCCTGGGGAGTGCCCCCCCCTCTCCCCTGGTGTGTGCGGCCTGAAAGCTTGGCACATCTTCCACGACCATCCCTACCCTGCAAATGTGGATAACAAAGTAGCACTAATGCTCAAGGCATCCGCTCAAGAGGATTTCTATGAACTGGCTTGACCTCCAAAATCACCAGTCATGAGCCAAGATCTGCTGGTGGTGGCAGATTGGTTGACAGGCGGGTCGCCAAGAGACCAAGCAATCTTTGACCTGGCTCTCGTGGCCTTTTGGGGATTGGCCCGCCTTGGCAAGGTCACGTCGGGGAGTTCGCAACCTGTCACAACGCAAGACTTCAGTTTCTTTGGTGCGGCAGCGGTAATCACCCTACAAGCAGCAAAAACGGCTGGTCCCGGCGAATTACAGTACCTGACGCTGGCCAAATTGTACAATTGCCTATGCCCGGTTTCCGCGGTAACACGGCTCCTCAGCGGGTGTACCACGGCAGGAGACCAGTTGTTTGGCTACTTGACTGACACCCATTGGGTCACACTCAGCAAACCGGAAGTTGTATCAAAGCTCCACAAGGTGTGGCGCGCAAACAGCCGGGCAGGACTCTCTGGGCACTCTTTCTGGATGGGAGGGGCCTTGTTCCGCTACGCTCTAGGTGTCAGCACTGAAGCGATCTGCGAGGCGGGCCGGTGGAAGTCCGACAGCTATAATTTGTATATGAAAAGTTACAGTACAGCGTCTAAGGCAGACTCCTTCTCTTTGCTGCGGGCACTAGATGCTACTTGGTGCGCTGGGTCCTAATCTGTCATGGCAAACATCTAACGTATAGCGGACAAAATAATTTTAAGTATGTGCCAGAGAATTGGGTATACGAGCTTAGGCTCAGGCTCTGGCCAGAGTAAATGGCTTGCCGCTGTATACCCACTCCTTCAGGGACATCACTGATTCAGTGTAGGTCCTCTCTACCACTGAGAGAGAGACCCCCACAACGGTTAGGGCTCTCTTCTTTTCCCCATACACCGGCCTTGACTGGACCCCCACAAAGGGCAAATAAACCTACAGGAAGATGCGACGTGGATCACATAAGCCATGCGCCACACCCCTGGAAAGGCGTGCAGAGCTGGACGTGCCAGCACTCGGATTGGACATGGGTTTACACCCATTTAACATGGGTTTACACCCATTTAACATGGGTTTACACCCATTTAACATGGGTTTACACCCATTTAACATGGGTTTACACCCATTTAACATGGGTTTACACCCATTTAACATGGGTTTACACCCATTTAACATGGGTTTACACCCATTTAACATGGGTTTACACCCATTTAACATGGGTTTACACCCATTTAACATGGGTTTACACCCATTTAACATGGGTTTACACCCATTTAACATGGGTTTACACCCATTTAACATGGGTTTACACCCATTTAACATGGGTTTACACCCATTCAACATGGGTTTACACCCATTCAACATGGGTTTACACCCATTCAACATGGGTTTACACCCATTCAACATGGGTTTACACCCATTTAACATGGGTTTGGCTTCAAGTTTCACGATTTCTAAAATTTGGTCCTTGGGGAGGGACCATGAGCTGAGCAGAAGCAGGATGAGAACGGTGACATAAAGATTTCACCAGGTACCCCTTTCCAGGTACAGTGCCAAACCCCACCTTTGTGTTAGCCTGCACCTGCAAAAAACAAAAAAGAATTACAACAGGTTTCAGTGTATTCATATGTCATGTACAATACACAAAAGTGACATTTTTGAGCTCACAAGAGGAAGAGGATTCCATAGATATCACACCAGATCTGTGGGATGGCTCAAAAAAAAGTTTTACTTTTTTGGTGTCTCACATTTGGGACGCATGGGCTTAGAGGCCATAGTATGCAGGCACCATGGTGGTCAAGTATGAATACACAATAAGTCTTAAATGTATAGTATGCTTTTCAAATCAAATTTCAATCATGTACATACAGAAACATGTGTAAATCGGAAGGAGAAAGGTTGGGTTTTGTATTTATTGGTTTGTCATGACATCAATGTCCATCAGCACATTCTTTGGGATTTGTCAATGAGACTTATACTTTTTCATTGCCCTTTGGGCTGCATGGGAATTGAGGCCTAATTTGTACGCTGAGTGTTGTTGATCAATGTGTTGGAAGTATTTCCAAATGGTTGAGAGTGAACATGCAATGCAAGCATGTTCAAATAGTGCTTGATATTCTTTCCAAGTGCTGAATTTGTGTCTGCTGCGCCAATAGACTGTACAAAATACCAGGCAACTATTAGCTTGGTATCTGAGATAAATGATTAAAACAAACCTCACAGTTCTTGATATACAACCAAAAGAGCTCAATTGGATTTAATTCACAATGGAATTTGGGGAGAAATAAGCAGATGTGTCCAACTTCCTTGATAAACATTTTCAGAAGTGGATGCTCAGAAACAAAGTTGGATTGGAGGCTGAGGATTTTACTCCAAAAGCAGTCAGTGGCCTTTGAAGGTTCTGCAAGTGGCTTTTCCAGGTTGCCAAGCTGTTTGGTCATACACTGCTGTAAGCCAAGATGATAGCCTTGAAACTGATGTCATTGTCGTCACTTTCTATCACAATAGGGTCTTCTTTGTTGGCAATGATGATAACTTGTGGTTTTTGAGGTTTCAAACAGTGGTTGGATTTCTTTTTCCTTGGACTGGAAGAGGTTTTTTCCACATAAGTGCCTCTTGTCTTCTTCTTTCAATCTGGGATTGATGTGCTTTTGTTAGCGATGCCATTTTGGGAGCTGAGGCAATTAAATCTGCTCTCAAAAATCTGGATTGTGCCAGTTGCTGTGCCCCCGATCCCTCCAAATCCCCCCGTGCCCCGGGGGTTTGGGGTTGGTTTGAAAAATTTCCCAAGCTGAACATTAATTGGGACACCCCCAGGGGCCTAAAACAAAAGTGGGGTCCGGCACTGTACCTTGTGTCCGTGGGCAGGTACCTGTCAAGTGTTTGGCGGGTACCTGTTGGCGGATACAGGTGCGGGTCTGGGTGTCTGGCCTGTGAGAATACAGGTACCTGCAGTTACCCCCCTCTGTATAACTACCTGGAGGCCGGTGTCTGCTGGCGGGAACATGCCAGCGTGTGAGGGCCTGCTTGCCGAGCAGGCAGCAATCTGCTCAGCAAGAAGCTGGCAACCTGCTCAGCAAGCAGGCTGCAACCTGCTTGGCAAGCAGGCTGCAACCTGGCCGGGAAGCAGGAAGCAGGTTGCAGCCTGCTTGCCAAGCAGGGAGCATGTTGCAACGTACAGCCTGCAACCCTCTTGGCAAGCAGGTTGCAGCCTGCTACCTGCTCGCCGAGCAGGTTGCAGGTTGCTTGCTCGACGAGCAGGTAGCAGCCTGCAACCTGCTCACCAAGCAGGTAATCGCAGGCAACCTGCTCACCAAGCAGGTTTCAGCCTGCAAGCTGCTTTCCAACAAGGGAGCAGCCTGTAACCTGCTCGCCAAGCAGGTTGCCGGCTTTTCCCTGCTCAGTGAGCAGGTTTCAGGCTGCTACCTGCTTGGCGAGCAGGTTTCCGGCTTTTCCCTGCTTGGTGAGCAGGTTTCAGGCTGCTACCTGCTTGGCAAGCAGGTTGCCGGCTGTTACCTGCTCACTGAGCAGGCTGCAGCCTGCCAACTGCTCGCCGAGCAGGTTAACGGCTGTTACCTGCTTGGCAAGCAGGTAGCAGCCGGCAACCTGCTTGGCCAGCAGTTTACAGGCTGCAACCTCCTCGCCAAGCAGTTTGCAGGATGCAACCTCCTTGCCAAGCAGTTTTCAGGCTGCAACCTGCTTGGCAAGCAGGTTGCAGGCTGAAAACTGCTTGGCGAGCAGGTTGCAGGCTGCAAACTGCTCGGCGAGCAGGTTGCAGGCTGCAAACTGCTCGGCGAGCAGGTTGCAGCCTCCAAACTGCTTTACGGCGACGCGGCCCATTGGAGAGCGTCCGGCCATCATGCAGACAGGTGTGTGCAGGAACTCGTCGGACAGGTCAGTCCAACAAGTACTGACTTGTTGAACTGACCCACCCAACAAGTCAGACTCGTCGAACCTCCCAGTCTGAAGGGTCACACTTGTCAGACAAACCTGCCCAACGAGTGAACATGTCAAGAAGCTTGTCTCACCAGATGACTCGTTGGACATGTCCGCCCAACTTGTGCGAGCTGGTTGGACAAGCACATCCAATATATGGTTGGCCCGTGCTGTCCGACTAGCTGGTCCAACCACTCGTCGGACGGCCCCACTCAACCTTGAGATGAGCTGAGCAGTCCAACAGGTGGTCAAGCCTGGCTGCTCGCGGACCCATCGAGCAGGAGGGTCCAACCTCTAGTCAGACACGGGCCACTGACAGGTGGGATTGACAACCTGTCGGACTACCTCCTCCAACAATTGGTCAGACGGGCCTGTCTAAGGTCTTGTCGGACAGGCCTGTCCAACAGAATAAATGATGCAGTGAGAACACATGAACATGCTAAGAAATGTGTGCAAGATGCAGCTGAATATAATAAGTTAAGATGGGACAAAAGTCATAAAGAACCATCCTTCCAAATTGGGGACAAAGTCCTATTGTCCACTGTAAATTTTAGTAACTTGGGAGGGAACAGGAAATGTCAGCTTGCTACTATGACAGAGCCAACCTGACAGAGGTAACATAAAAAGAGACATTATTACTACAATATTAAGACCCATTTATATGACCAATAATGTACAAAAAAATCAGTTTACTTATTTTTATCCAATAAAGCTTAGCAAAGTCCTGGCACCATAAAAATAAGTAATAAATTAAAATAACAACTACTTTTTACAAAAATACTGAATAACTTCTAAACCTTGAGGATAACTTAGAATATTATGTCATATTCTAATCCTCATGCAAATTAATGTAGGGTCCCTCAATGGAAGTACCCCTAAATTCCTACTCCTTCACCTTGAACCAATTACCCATAAGAATTGGCCACAAACATATGTCACACAGACATTACACACATATGTACTTGTTATATATGCATACTATATGTGAAATGACCAATTATGGACTTACTATTGAGGTGTTGTGTATAGTTTAGGAGTTAGGCCCAATTGGGGTTTAAACCTCCAACGCCGCGCGTGGATTATATAATCCAATTGGAAATTGGTCAAATGCGTGGAAATAGCTAATCCCCTAGTTACCACATATGTAAAAGTGTAACTAGGGTAAAAGTAGATTCTACGTGGTTTATTTACAAGGTTTTATTAATAAAAACCTTGAATACATAAGAGTAACATAGCCAGCGTGGCCTTTAATGATTGGCCTTAGCCATTTGTGGCCCATTTGCGTCATTTGTGGCCCATTTCAGATGCATTCACATGTCAGTGTTGCTATGTACCTTATTTACAATGACTAAATAATTTATTAAGGTCATGGAAAGTATTTGTGACGCAGAATCAATGACCAGCAGTGTCATTGGTATGAGCCTTGTTAGTGCCAATCTCCCAAACTGGCCACATTGCGCTGAAAACCAGTTACTACACGCACACAGGCAGAAAGGTCCTCCACTATGAGTGAAATTAGTATATATAGAGCCCTCTTTCCATGCCAAAAGTTGTTCCCCATCATCAATTATTATTATAGTCAATCAGTTACGCCGTGTCCTGTCCTTATTTCAGTTACTCTGCCCTGTTTTGCCTGTTATATCCGTGGTGTTCTCATTAAATCAACCATCCTACGTGTCCAGCTCCTGCGCAGAAACCCTTCAATCTACCCAGCAGCTCTACTTCACTCTCCTACGTGGCTTTTTGGCTTGAAAGAAGCAATAGTGAGTACTTCTTCCATCCTTCTGTCCCCATCCTGGTTCCTTAATTGGAAAAGCACCTTGGTACCACCTTCTGTTACGCAGAAACCCATTGTTTGCTTAATCAGATACCACCCTGCTTTGCAGATCTCTGATTTTGAGGGCACCTACAAACACCCCTGCGCCAGCAGGCCCCTCTATAAAAAAAATTATATTCTTTTTATTTCTTTCCTACTACTTTTCTACGTGAAATTATCCTACTCTACCCTTATTTTGAACCCACCTCACCTTGTGTAGCTAAAAGGTACTGTCAGCTTGCTACTAAGTCAGAGACAACCTGACAAAGTAACACTATCAATATAGAAACTAATGAAAATAAATGAAAAATAAAAACAACATTATTACCATATGTACAAACCCTGAAAATAGTACATATGCTAATAATTGATAACAAATAGACATGAAGTAACTATAATAATAAGGAATAATCCTAAGGTAACCATATTAACACATAAAAGTAAGAGAAATAACTAGTAACCTTATTTTTACCCAAAAACATTAACAAAGTTCTGGACCCTTAAAAATAAGTTAGAACTAAAATAAATAACTATTTTTTACAGAAATTATGAATGACTTCTAAACCTTGAGGATAACTAATAATATTATGTCATATTCTGAATCCTCATGTAAAATAATGTAGGGTCCCTCACTGGAAGTACCCCTGAATTCCTACTCCTCCACCTTGAACCAATTACCCGTAAGAATTGGCCACACTTATGTGTCACAGATGACATTACACACATATGTACTTGTTATATATACATACCATATGTGAAATGTCCAATTATGGACTTATAATTGAGGTGTTGTGTATAGTTTAGGAGTTAGGCCCAATTGGGGTTTAATCCTCCAACCCCGCGCGTGGATTATATAATCTAATTGGAAATTGGCCAAATGCGTGGAAATAGCTAATCCCCTAGTTACCACACGTGTACAGGTGTAACTAGGGTACTAGTAGATTCTACGAGGTTTATTTACAAGGTTTCATTAATAAAAACCTTGAATACATTAGAGTAACATAGCCAGCGTGGCCTTTGATGATTGGCCATAGCCATTTGTGGCCCATTTGCGTCATTTGTGGCCCATTTCAGATACAAATACACGTCAGTGTTGCTATGTACCTTAGTTACAATGACCAAATAGGTTATTAAGGTCATTATAAACACTTGTGACGCTGAAATAATGATCAGCAGTGCCATTGGGATGAGCCTTGTTAGTGCCAATCTCCCAAATTGGCCACATTGCGCTGAAATATAGCAACTACACGCACACAGGCAAGAAAGGTCCTCTACTATGAGGCAAAATAGTATATATAGAGCCCTCTTTCCACGCCAAATGTTGTTCATCATCATCAATTATTATTACAGTCAATCAGTTACGCCGTGTCCTGTCCTTATTTCAGTTACTCTGCCCTGTTTGCCTGTTTTATCCTTGGTGTTCTTATTAAATCAACCATCCTACGTGACCAGCTCCTGCGCAGAAACCATCCAATCTACCCAGCAGCTCTACTTCACCCCCCTACGTGGCTTTTTGGCTTAAAAGAAGCAATAGTGAGTACTTCTTTATCCTTCTGTCCCCATTCTGGTTCCTTAATTGGAAAAGCACTTTGGTACCACCTTCTGTTACGCAGAAACCCATTGTTTGCTTAATCAGATACCACCCTGCTTAGCAGATCTCTGATTTAGAGAGCACCTACAAACACCCCTGCGCCAGCAGGCCCCTCTATAAAAAAGAATTGTATTCTTTTTATTTCTTTTTTTACTACTTTTCTACGTGAAAATACCCCACACTACCCATCCTTTGCACTCTTATCACCTTGTGTAGCTAAAAGGTACTAGCCCTTGGCATCACAGAGGCTGACAGGTACTAGACCTTGGCATCACAGAGGCTGACAGGAAACTTAAACCTTCCTTTTTTGGACCTTTTACCATTAAGCAATTACATGGAAAAAATGCAGTAGAAGTTATTTTAACAGATGAATTTTCCAGAAAACACACTGTTTTTCCAGTTAGCTTAATCAAGCCTTACATCAGTAGAGGCACAGATACCCCTTTAGTAACACCTGTGCCTGTACCTATAATTGAACCTCTAGATAACTCTAACTTTAAAGTAAATAAGATATTGAAGGATAAGAAAGAAAGGATCAATAGGAAAGATATTAGACTCTACTTAGTAAGGTATAAAGGACAATCAGCAGACAAAGATGAATGGATTCCTAAAGATAATATAACTGATGGTCCCATACATCTACAAAATTATAGAGCCTCCAAGAGAAATTGAGAAGTTTTTTTTTCACTACAGACAATAGAGTGAATTTTGTTTTCTGAAGTCTCATTTTAAAGGGAGGGAATGTCAGCTTGCTACTATGACAGAACCAACCTGACAAAAGTAACATAAAAAGAGACATTATTACTACAGTATTAAGACCCATACATGACTAATCATGCACAAAAAACTCAGTTTACTTATTTTTATCCAATGAGCTTAGCAAAGTCCTGGCACCATAAAAATAAGTAATGAATTAAAATAACAACTACTTTTTAAAAAAAATACTAAATAACTTCTAAAACTTGAGGATAACTTAGAATATTATGTCATATTATGAATCCTCATGCAAATTAATGTAGGGTCCCTCACTGGAAGCACCCCTAAATTCCTACTCCTTCACCTTGAACCAATTACCCGTAAGAATTGACCACATACATATGTCACAATAGGCATTACACACGTATGTACTTGTTATGTCAGCCTACGTGATTCCAAGAACAAAGTTCTTCTAGCTACACGTGGTGCAAAGATATGAAAAGGTAGTTTCACGCATGGGTCTCACAGTGAAATGGGGTAAAGTAGAAAAAAAGAGAAAGAAATATAACAAAAAGCAAAAGCTTTTTGTCAAAGAGGGGCCTGAGTTACAGGGGTGTTTACGGTGCCCTCTGTTAATTAGATCCTGAAATATCAGGGGTACTCTAATTATCTGGTCGTTTGACAAGGAGTACACCCAGAAATGACAAAGAAAGAAGTGCTACGGGGAATTTTACTCACTAATGCTAAAATCCACGCAAAGGGGTCTTCTTCAAGCTTGGCAGGGATCTTGAGGCATCAAAAGTAGTCAAGAATTGATTGGAAAGCTGGGGATTTGTCGTGGTAATTGTTGGTTGAGGTGATGATCCAATATAACAGGTATAACAAGGCTAATAACTAGTGTAAAGGCTGGTTGATTGAGTTGGTATATGCTGGTATGATAAAAGATGATGGGGATTGTCAAAAATGGGCAAACAAAGCTCTTTAAATATCAATTTTGGGCCACTGTGTGTGTGGTAATTTGCCTCAATTGCAGGTGTGGCCCATTTCAAACCAAACCAGGCCATTGTTACGCTAGTTTGGACCAAAAGGGCAAGCCACAGCTGCTTATGGGTGAATACACAAGGTTATGATGAGTTTGTTGACGCCAAATAACCATGTAGACCAAACTGGTTCAATACTACTGGCTTGGTTTAGTCAACAGTAGCATTGAAGGAGTGGTTACGCCTGAAAAGGGCCACAAATACTGAGACTGGGCCACGCTACAGGTGTTACACATGTGTAATTAAGGTTTTAAAAGCGGAAACTTTGTTTATATATATGATGCAAGGTTCCTGAAACCTAGTTACATACATGCTGCCTTAGTAACATGTATTTGTGTAGTTCATGCGGGGTTTTTAGTGAATTGGGCCAACTTGTGTAACCAGTGTGCGGGGTTGGAACATTAAACCCCATTTGGGCCTAACTTGGCCATTTCACACAACACCTTGAAATGACGTCAATTTTTGGTCATTTCCCAGTTGGTATCATAATAGTCAACCAACATGTTACGCATATATGCCGTGCAATCCTATAAGTGGGGGAAATGGGTAAAAGGAGTGAAGGAGTGAAACTTAGGGGGTACCATGAGTGGGATGCCCTAGGTTATTTTGCATGTAGATTAAGAATCTGCCATAATATTCTAATTTTTCTTTAAGGTTTAAGAGTTATGGTAATATTTTGTGTAAAACATGATTTTGACAGGGTATTTTAATGTTTATTCTTATTTTGTATTTATACATAACAAAGCCATAATGCATTACAAAGTGAGAGAAATTCCTACAAATGTAATAATATCTCTAACTTTGGTAATACAATTTATTTTCTAATTTTCAATGTATTTATTATGATTTTATCTTTTCATGTACTCTTTGTTAGATTGTCTCTGAAGAGTAGCAAGCTGACATGTTATATATGCATACCATATGTGAAATGACCAATTATGGACTTATGATAGAGGTGTTGTGTATATAAGTTTGAGAGTTAGGCCCAATTGGGGTTTAAACCTCCAACCCCGCGCGTGGATTATATAATCCAATTGGAAATTGGCCAAATGTGTGGAAATAGCTAATCCCCTAGTTACCACAAAGTGTAACAATTCTACGTGGTTTATTTACAAGGTTTTATTAATAAAAACCTTGAATACATAAGATTAACATAGCCAGCGTGGCTTCTAATGATTGACCATAGCCATCTGTGGCCCATTTGCGTCATTTGTGGCCCATTTCAGATACATTCACACGTCAGTGTTGCTATGTACCTTAGTTACAATGACTAAATAGGTTATTAAGGTCATGGAAAGCACTTGTGACACTGAATTAATGACCAGCAGTGTCATTGGGATGAGCCCTGTTAGTGCCAATCTCCCAAATTGGCCACATTGCGCTGAAATCCAGTTACTACACGCACACAGGCAGAAAGGTCCTCCACTATGAGTGAAATTAGTATATATAGAGCCCTCTTTCCACGCCAAAAGTTGTTCATCATCATCAATTATTATTACAGTCAATCAGTTCCGCTGTGTCCTGTCCTTATTTCAGTTACTCTGCCCTGTTTTGCCTGTTTTATTTGTGCTGTTCTCATTAAATCAACCATCCTACGTGTCCAGCTCCTGCGCAGAAACCCTTCAATCTACCCAGCAGCTCTACTTCACCCCCCTACGTGGCTTTTTGGCTTGAAAGAAGCAATAGTGAGTACTTCTTCCATCCTTCTGTCCCCATTCTGGTTCCTTAATTGGAAAAGCAATTTGGTACCACCTTCTGTTATGCAGAAGCCCATTGTTTGCTTAATCAGATACCAACCTGCTTTGCAAATCTCTGATTTAAAGGGGACCTACAAAAACCCCTGCGCCAGCAGGCCCCTCTATAAGAAAGAATTATATTCTTTTCATTTCTTTTTACTACTTTTCTATGTGAAAATACCCCATTCTACCATTCATTTGCACTCTAATCACCTTGTGTAGCTAAAAGGTACTAGCCCTTGGCAACACAGAGGCTGACATTGTCCATAGTCTGTCCCCAATCCTGATTCCGGCAGCCAATATGGGTTTGTCAACACCCAATCTTACATCCAATGTAATGGTATCTTGGGAGACAAGCCTAACGACTTTGAAGTGATGTTGTCGACGAATACATCAATCACCAACTGTCTGGAAGCGGGAAAATTCTACCTGGTACTCGGCAAGCTGATCACCACTTCCAACGGCATGCCACCAGTCATAACCTACAACCAAAACTCAGCGACACCCTTTCCTGCTCCAGACGGCGCTTTCATTCAAATGATGAACAAGGTTGGCATTGTCGGACTTGGCCATGTCCTTTCAAGTGCAGAGGTTGTATCCGGACACAACGGCAATGGTGTCAGGCTCAAGTTAATTGTGGCACATAACGACTGGGACTCACAAGTAAGCCTCCGTTGTCTTTTGGTATGATTTTACGCTGATGCCTTCCTCAGGCAAAATGCTATCAAGCGTTTCAGGTGAAATACGTCCTTCCAGGCACAAAGAATTTGCGCGGAACCTTCAAGATTTATCAGGTCGGCCGTGAAGTCCAAATCACCAGAAACATTGTGGACTTTGATATTGAGCTGCAAATGGCCGTAGTCCTGGTAAGCCCACGTTGAGCCAGATCAACTGCTCATGTACTAGGTGTATAATAATGGCCAACTGACCTGTTTGATTTGTGTAATCCTTGACTCAACTTGCAGGTTGATTACGTCGCTGTGACTCAAGAACATGGATTGTCCCAAGGTTTGGGTCTTGGCTTGCAACCTGCTGTTTCTCCAAACAAGTCAGGCCGGAACTTGTATGTCATTGAAGTTGTGAATGAAACAATAGGAAACTGACCAGTTGTTTTTTCTCATTAGCATTAAATTTAATAAAGAAGCTCCCAATGCAGACGGTCTTTCCACGTTTTCAAAGGCGTCCAGTTCTTCACCGTCAACTTATATGAAAAAGATGGGTCACAATACGGCAAGTGAAACCAGCAGAGGCAAGGGTAAAGCAATATCTGACGAAGAAGAGAGCTCTGGAGAAACTTTGGCTAGCAACAAGGCCAAAGAGCCGGCTGACGTCGAACCTCCAAAGAAGAAGAGGGGCAGACCTCGCAATGATATCTTGAAGGCGGCAGCACAACAAATGAAGCGGACTTAACGGCAATTGACCAACTTTATGCGGTCAAGGGTGTTGCAGTCAGTCCTTTGAGGCCTTTTCAATTTGCAATTTTCAACTGGCTATCGTTGCTTTAACACTTTATTCTACTCTCATGTTCCTGTGTATATATCCTTTTCCTTGTAAATCCAGCTTGCCCGGCTCTTGTGTCTCAATGTCTCCACAGTGTGTATATATTCCAACTTGAGGAGATGTCGTCCTCGAAAAAAAGTTGCCTTTGTTTTGACAGTCCTTTTGCCTGTAATCTCCAGCGCGGAACAGTGACACCAGGTCTTTGGTTGTGCTATTTTATCATGTGTGCAATCCAGGACACAGGGTTCTCAAACACAGTCAAAAGGGGTTTTGTCTGGCCTTGTAGCAGGCAGATCAAGAAGACCCACAAGCTCATGTGAATGCAAGCCTCAGTTCTGGCACGTTGTGTAACCCCATACATAATGGCGTTGGAATTGGTTGAAGACTATAAATCAGCCCCCACGGGGCCTCGGTGTGGATCTCAGGAAGTGGGCTCAAGGTCAGTCATTGCTCTGCCGACTCAAACCCTGGCGCACCTCAAGCTTGATCAACAACAATCAACATTGGAATCTTACTACCAGGACCATGCCTGGCCACACATGTAAAGCAGTGTGCAGTGAGGCGGAGAATACAGAACAAGCAATAATATCTTTGGTATACTGGACACTTCCTCATTTGTTGGGAGCGTGCAACATGCCTTGTTCGGGCTGCGGTGCCCTACACTGGCAGGCCGAGGCCACGTTGGATCAACGTGATGACGAGGTTGTCAACTTTTCCACCTGCTGTGGGAAGGGTAAGGTCACAATACCTGCTGCTGAAAAGGACACGCCGGCCTTCCCACCTCTGTTGATGGAGCTATTCAGGGGAAAGTCACAGAGTAAGTCACCTGCTTTCTGCATTTTTGCACAATGCTGACATTTACATCAGAGGCTATCAACTTCCAGACTCTCATCAGGAGCTACAACAACTGCCTGAGCTTCACTTCCGTGGGGGCAAAGATTGACCATTCCGTGATGGGGCCTATGGGTGTCAATGTTTTCAGGATGTCGGGAAGTATGGTTCACAAGATCCCAAGCGTCACCCCAGAGGATCCAACCAATTGGACATTTGCTCAGATTTTTGTTGTAGGCAATCATAGAACCTTGGAAGCACAGTATTGAATTGCGGTCGCTCAGGGGAAGCGCAAAGGTGTCACTTTCAAGACAAGCATGAATGTTGATACGGTAAAAGATTTAATGAAGCTTCTCTCAAAAATAAACCCCTATGCTAAGTTATTCCGACATGCGCAAGACATGCTGTCAGCTCGGCAAAACACAAAATTGGCTTTGACTGGAATTCCTCAACCGGGGTGCAATCCAAAGAGGTATAATCAACCAACTGTAGACAAGGTGGCAATGGTTATTAAAGGCAAGGGAGACGTCCTTGCCCCGTGGCATATTTTATTACATTGAGTGAATGGAAAGCCAATTGCAATATTTGACCTCCATTCATACTACTTTCCTTTGCGTTATTTGTTGTTGTTCCCATACGGGGAACAGCAATGGGACAATTTGTACAAGTCAACTACGGTGAAAGGTAAGCTGCTGCATCAATCACAAGATGGTCAATACTGACAAATCTAATTTTAGGGTCAGGGCAACGCGTTGGCTCCCTTGAGTGGTTTGCCTTTTTCCTTTTCCGACGGCTGGGCATCTTCTTGCCAGTGTTATCCGCAAGAGCATTAACTCAAGAAGTCATCACGGACTTCTGGGCGTGTGTCAAACGCGCAAGGATGAATTTTATCAGTTTTAATCAAAAGAAGCTAAAGTCAAAGGCCTACAATTTGTTGGTGACTTCTATGGAAAACGGAGGTGAACCCACAGGCCAAAGTGTCAGCTTGCTACTATGACAGAGCCAACCTGACAGAGGTAACATAAAAAGAGACATTATTACTACAGTATTAAGACCCACTTATATGATTAATAATGCACCAAAAACTCAGTTTACTTATTTTTATCCAATGAGCTTAGCAAAGTTCTGGCACCATAAAAATAAGTAATAAATTAAAATAACAACTACTTTTTACAAAAATACTAAATAACTTCTAAACCTTGTGGATAACTGAGAATATTATGCATACAAGTTAATGTAGGGTCCCTCACTGGAAGTACCCCTAAATTCCTACTCCTTCACCTTGAACCAATTACCCGTAAGAATTGGCCACAAAAATATGTCACACAGACATTACACACTTATGTACTTGTTATATATGCATACTATATGTGAAATGACCAATTATGGACTTATAATTGAGGTGTTGTGTATAATTTGGGAGTTAGGCCCAATTGGGGTTTAAACCTCCAACCCTGCGCGTGGATTATATAATCCAATTGGAAATTGGCCAAATGCGTGGAAATAGCTAATCCCCTAGTTACCACATATGTACAAGTGTAACTAGGGTAAAAGTAGATTCTACGTGGTTTATTTACAAGGTTTTATTAATAAAAACCTTGAATACATAAAAGTAAAATAGCCAGTGTGGCCTTTAATGATTGGCCTTAGCCATTTGTGGCCCATTTCAGATACAATCCCACGTCAGTGTTGTTATGTACCTTAGTTACAATGACTAAATAGGTTATTAAGGTCATGGAAAGCACTTGTGACGCTGAACTAATGACCAGCAGTGTCATTAGGATGAGCCTTGTTAGTGCCAATCTCCCAAATTGGCCACATTGCGCTGAAAACCAGTTACTACACGCACACAGGCAGAAAGGTCCTCCACTATGAGTGAAATTACTAGTATATATAGAGCCCTCTTTCCACGCCAAAAGTTGTTCATCATCATCAATTATTATTACAGTCAATCAGTTACGCCGTGTCCTGTCCTTATTTCAGTTACTCTGCCCTGTTTTGCCTGTTTTATCCGTGGTGTTCTCATTAAATCAACCATCCTACGTGTCCAGCTCCTGCGCAGAAACCCTTCAATCTACCCAGCAGCTCTACTTCACCCCCCTACGTGGCTTTTTGGCTGGAAAGAAGCAATAGTGAGTACTTCTTTCATCCTTCTGTCCCCATTCTGGTTCCTTAATTGGAAAAGCACTTTGGTACCACCTTCTGTTACGCAAAAACCCATTGTTTGCTTAATCAGATACCACCCTGCTTCACAGATCTCTGATTTAGAGGGCACCTACAAACACCCCTGCGCCAGCAGGCCCCTCTATAAAAAAGAATTATATTCTTTTTATCTCTTCTTTACTACTTTTCTACGTGGAATTACCCCACTTTACCCTTATCTTGCACTCTTATCACCTTGTGTAGCTAAAAGGTACTAGCCCTTGGCATCACAGAGGCTGACAATTGGGGGTCTGGCCGGGAAATTACCAATATTCACCCGTGGTAATTGACTCCTGGTACTTACCCTTCCTACTTTTGCTTTTCACTCACGCAAAAAATTACCAAACCAACTAAAAAATGATTTATAAAATAAATGCACTAAAAAATATCCTTCTGCTTTATTTTTTACGCATTCTTTTAGTGAACCAATACAACAAATCTCTCATCTCCACTCCTGAATTTATTCATCCTCCTTTTGACCAAATTTCCCACTTTGAATTAATCAAACACTATATCAAAGTCCTCAGATTGCGCAAAGAAGAGGAAATAGCTAATTATCAACCTTCTGATTGGGAAAAACTTACGCCTACAGAACAGTTTCAACTAGCTCTTTTTCACTCTCACCAACGTTCTCAAAAGGACACTGAACTTCTCATCAAACTCAATGCCATCAACAGAAGAAATCAAGAGAACAAGAGGCGTGCAGATCTTCAAAGAACTTTGGAATATAAACAGCAGTTTTACAATAGTCAGTTTAATTCTTTTTTATCTGTAATAAAATTATTAAAATCACCAAAAATACTTATTCTTACGCCTTAATATCATCTAGTGTCTTCCACTACTACTCCCAGCACTTCCAACTCTTCTACCACGGCCCCAGCTACCTCTGTGGCCAATTCTATTACCCCACTTATGGCTCCCCCAACCAGTAAGTTTATTAATTACGCCTACTTAATATTTTTGTGGCCCTTTTTACTTATATGTCACGTGAAAATAGTCCTGTCAGGAAGTCTACCAGGGCTCACAAGCCTGATCTCCACGGCCCCTTACTGTCAGCCCTAGAGATACTTCAAAGTATCCAAAGGACTGCTATTTTATATTCAACTCACTTATATCTTCTGTAATATTAATAAATCCTTGAATATTATTGCAGAAATGTATTTCTGATGTAAATTTATGTAGGGTTACCCACTGAGAGTACCCCTGAATTATTACTCCTTATGGTACTTTGGCCATTCTCAAAGTACCACGGAGAAACTACTACAAAACATGAAAATGTAAAATATTTAACATGCTAATACATAGTATAAGCATATTTTTGGCGCAGAGAAAGAACATAAACAAGGTTGTGAAACAATACAAACCTTGTCTTTCTTGGCTGAGAATTTATTTCTATGGGAAATATACTACTTATTAGATATTCCCTTATTGTAGAAATAAAATTACCCTTTCCCATGAAAGTGTGGGTAAATTCTTCAATTCATTATCCTTATTAGTGTGGCTTCATGAGTAAATGGTTCATAAATATACTCATGATGTCATGGGGACAGGATAATAAATTTTCACATCCATAGAATTGGCCACAAATCTTCACGTAGAAGTTTGTGCTCATTCCCTGGCTTGTTTAAACTCCCAGAGGCTCCTCATGGCGCCCAAAGGGACCTCTAGGCCTTAAAAGGAAGTCCTCTGACGCCCAAAGATGGATTCCTCAGCCTATTCACCCACATACTTAGTCATAAACTCAGGATAAGTGAGTATTCTCCTCCTACTTTTAGAGTAGTGTTTCTCTATCTAAATCCTTTCCCACTGGAGTTTTTAGCTTGCATTATTATCCCCAATTAATGCGCCTAAATCCTCATTAAAAATAGTAGCTGAAAGACCACCACCTCTGCCTGCAGCCATTCTGTCACGTGCTTTCCTCCTATTATCCTTTTTGTTGCTTTATAGCTTCAAATTAACAACTATTTATAGTTGTTCTCCTACCCAAACTGTTGTATATCAACTTTTGGCGTAACAGGAGTGCAGAACTAACCCATTATTCTATTGGGGTAGGACTAGTAATAGTCCTTTAAACTGTTCTATCAGCACATTCATAGTGATTTGGGCCATTTTGGACCAACATCTCATACAAATAGCTGTCACTTACCCCCTGCCACTAGGTAACCTAGAGCCAGAAAAGTTGCCCCAGAACTTGGCATTCAAGAAGAAAGCCACCAGTCACCCCAATCCTCAAGCCATGGACCTGGACGTGGAACTAACCCCTTCCACCTCCTTGGCCAGTACACAGAAACCCCAGACAGAGGAAGAGGACCTGGAAATCCAGGTGATAGGTATGTCCAAGGAGGACAAAATAGCCAGATTGGTCAAGATACGTGTGGCCAACCATCAGAAATTCGTGGAAGCCCAGAAATCCAAGGCCAACCAGGAGATGATGCTGAATCTTTTAGGACTAGCCCAGAAGAGTCAGAAAGAACTGCAGAAGTTTATCTCCAAAAAGGAAGTGGAGGAGTACACAAAGGGATGGAACCCTTGGGAGAAAAAGAGAGTATTGTTTCCCCATACAGCCAACAAGAACAAGGGAAAGAATATGATCAGTCTTTCTATGAACAACCGTCATTACAACAATCCCCAGAAGTGGAAGAAATTGACCAACATCAGCAGTGCCATCAACAGCTTCTACAACAGCTTAGATTAGGTTTTTCTATCATAGATAATTCTCTTAAAATTGCGCATAACAATATCCTTTTGTTAGATGAAATGCTAAAACACACCACAAAACTGTTTTAGAATTTTTAAATAAGGCCCCTCCTCCGCCTGAGTCTTTAGAGAATTATATGTCTGGCTCTTCTCTCATTTTAAATCAATTGTCTAAATTTCTTAACTCACCTAAGTCTGTCTTTATCCATAATGAATCTGATTTTCAAGCTAAAACTTCTGAGCCAAAGATCCCTAATGTGCCCAAAAAATTAGAAGAACTTGAAGATGAACATTCCAAGTATCCCAATGATGATTTGGCGGATAAAATTAACAGATTAGAAGACATTTTTCATGCTAATACTGAACATATAATTAACAGAATTAACAAAAATGCCATTAACACTTTACATGCCCAAAATGTGAAATTAGAACTTGAACAAATGGACTTGAAAAGAATGATGATTGAACTACAAGCTCAAGTAGCCTTAATATCTGATCAAAACAACAAGAATGTTAATGGAACTCTATTATTAAAGCATCTGTTAGACATGAAATTTGAATTAGCAGACTTAATTAAAGAAATTCCTACCAGAGCTATTCCTGGTAATAACTCTACGCCCAAATATAACAACCCTTATATGGAAACCATACCTGAAAATAATGGAGGAAATAATAACAACTATCCTCATACCAATCAACAACAGAACAATAATAGTCAAACCAATTATACCAAATATAATAGCAGTCCACCCTTGCTTCCTAATAACAATTACCCCCCTATTAACTCCCCTACTCATAATAAACACCATAATGGGAGCCAAGGGAGTCATGCTCATTCCTCACGTAACCAAGTATATAGTAACAATACTAACAACTTCATAGACCCTTCCCTTCTGAATAAATTGTTGCCACCAATTAAAGAATGGACCAAATTCTCAGGAGAGGGAGATTATGACCACATTAACTTCATTAAATATATTGATCATATATTAACAGTCTACAGAGCTCCTGATGAAGCCATCCTTGCAATATTGCCCAGATTATTTGAAGGAGTAGCCTTTGACTGGTTTATTAGTAAACAAGCTACCATGGGACAACAATCCTGGCCAGCTTTGAAAGAATTGATCAAACAACAATTTGGCACTAGAATCTGGGAGAAGAAAATGCGCAGAGCCTTTGAAAATGACTATTTTGACCCAGTCAAACATAATCCCCATCAATGGTGCCTGAACCAGAAAAAGAGGATTGAATGCATTTATCCTAAATTAGATCAGGAACAAATAAATGATTTAATACTTAATCAAACTAAAGGCAGCCTAGAAAATAATGTCAGATGTAGAATCAATGACATGGATTGTGACTTATCCACTCTTATAGGTGTTATGTAAGAAGTGGTAGAAATGACTGGGATCAATAAGAAGCACAATCCTTCTGATAAAAAGGATTACACTCCTAGAACAGATCCTCCCAAAAAGTTAGAATCTAAGCCAGCTGAACCTATTAGAAAAGAAAAGACTCCTACGTGTTGGAATTGTGGAGAAACTGGCCACAGAAGTACTGAATGTACCAAACCTAGGAGAAAAATCAATAATGTGCAGGCAAGCCCTGATTCAGATTCTGAAGGTACCTTTGATATCATACAACAAGAACCCTGTAATACACATTATGGTCAAGATGATGATGACTCAAAATCTAGTGGTCATGCAGTGTTGGTAATTAATGCTGATATTGGCAATGACTTCAGCATTAATACCATCCACGGTGAATCTAACTTACCCCAGAAATGGGAAGACAATATGGATATTGGTCATATATCTGATGCTAAGCTATTAACTAACAAACCTGAGGAAGGAAGGTGTTACACTCTAGGAACAACCAGTTACACTAAGTCTATTTTCAGAGACTTAGCAGTTAAGACACTATAAGATATATGAGCTTTTTGTTCTTGTGCCAGTGCTACATTTTTGCAACAAATATACCCTGAATGGCGCAAACATTTATTACCTGTTCCCAAAGCTACATTTAGCAGTTGTAACTCCACCATGAAACCCATTGGTGTCATAAATTTGCCCTTAATATTCCCTCACACTAAGGGATCCCTCAGATTAAGTGTAGAATTTGTAGGACTTTCAGATGCTATTTGTGATTAATTTATACTAGGCAATGATACCTTTTGCATGTATGGTATTGGCATTTTCCAGTCCAAAGATAGATATTTTACCATTGGAGGAGATTGGAAAAGGAAATACCAAATTTGCAATATTCATTCTGAGACTATTGCCCCTGTTTCTCAGGAACCTGAGCCCAAGGAATTAGAAGATTTTAATAAAGAATACATGTCCCAAGCTGCTATAAGTGACATACTGACCAATGCCCAAATATTAGATGTTCTTAAAGTATGCTATAAGAATAAAGAAGCTTTCTGTACCACTGAAGAACCCATTGGCAATGTCACAGGACATGATATCAAATTAGAATTAACTTGTGAACCTCCTTAACCACCTGCTCTTAGAAAAGCAGCCTACTCTTCTAGCCCTAAATCTGGAATAGCCTTAGAAGCACACATTAAAGAGCTTATAGATCTACGCGTTCTTAGAAAAGTGGGCCATAATGAGCCAGTGGAAATCACTACCCCAGTTATTATTGCCTGGCATAATGATAAGTCTAGGATGGTTGGAGATTTTAGAGCTTTAAATAATTACACTAAAGCTGATTATTTATTCCATTCCAAGAATTGACCATTCTCTGCATAATTTATCCAAAGCTAAGTACATAACCTGTATGGATGTTCTTAAAGGGTTTCACCAGATACCTATTGAACTTAATAGCCGCCAATTTAAGAGAACTATCTGCCATCTTGGTGTTTTTGAATACCTCAGGATGCCCTTTGGAATTAAGAATGCACCTTCTCTTTTCCAAAGAATGATGGACTCTATTTTTGGATCTTTTATCCGCCAGTGTTGGATGATGATATATATTGATGATATAATCATTTATTCAGATGACTGGGAAACACATGTAGAAAAGATAAAAATAGTATTAGAAACTTCCATGAAAGCTGGTCTAAAAATTTCTATTAAAAAGTGCAATTTTGGATACGGTGAACTTGAAGCCTTAGGACACATTGTTTCTGGTCTTTCCATAGCTATTGACCAAAATAAAGTAGCAGCTGTAATGCTCAAACCTATGCCTCAGAATATCACTGAAATGCAATCTTTCCTTGGATTTTGTGGTTATTATAGGAAACATATTGAGAAATTTGCTATTTTAGCCAATTCATTGTATGAGTTATGTAGTAAAGAAACCATTTATGAAATGACTCACCCTAGAGTACTAGATTATGAACAACTGAAGCTAGCCCTTACTACTGCTCCTGTGCTAGCTCAACCAGATTAAAACTTACCCTTTATCTTATACATAGATGCTTGTCTAGATGGCGTAGGCGCTGCCTTACACCAAGAATTCTCAATTGAAGATAAAATGGTAGAAAAACCAGTCCTGTTTATTTCAAGACAAATTAAGCCAACAGAGAAAAGGTATGGAGCCAGTCAAATGGAATGTTTAGCTCTTGTATGGTCCCTAGAGAAGTTACATTATTATCTTGAAGGTAGTAGAATTGTTGTAGTCACTGATTGCACAGCAGTTAAAACCCTTATGAACATGCAGACACCCAATAGGCATATGTTAAGATGGCAAATTGCTATCCAGCAATACAGAGGACATATGACTATTTTTCACAAAGCTGGTAAAAAGCATAGTAATGCTGATGGCTTAAGCAGATGGGCTTTACCAAACACTCCAGATGTCAGCCCTAGAGATACTTCAGGTATCCAAAGGACTGCTAGTTTTACTTTAATACATGAATAACTTCTTCAATAATTATAAATATTAACATATTATTTCAGAAATGAACTTTTCATGTAAAATTATGTAGGGTTACCCACTGAGAGTACCCCTTAATTATTACTCCTTTTGGTACTTTGTCTATTCTCAAAGTACCACAAGATGAAAATACTTAAAAATAAATAAACCAAATATGCTAATATTAATTACAAGCATATTTAGGCGCTGAGAAAGAATAAACAAGGTTGTACAACAATATAAAACCTTTTATTCCCAGGCTGAGAATTTATTTCTACCAGGAATGTACTATTTATAGAAATTCCCAAGTAGTAGAAATAGAATTACCCTTTCCATAGAAGTGTGGGTAATTCTTTTAATTCGTTATCCTTATTAGTGTGGCTTCATGAGTAAATGGTTCATAAACATACTCATGATGCCATGGGGACAGGATAATAAATTTTCACATCCCAAGAATTGGCCACAAATCTTCACGTAGAAGTTTGTGCTCATTCCCTGGCTTGTTTAAACTCCCAGAGGCTCCTCATGGCGCCCAAAGGGACCTCTAGGCCTTAAAAGGAAGGCTTCTGACGCCCAAAGATGGATTCCTCAGCCTATTCACCCACATACTTAGCTATAAACTCAGTATAAGTGAGTATTCTCCTCCTACTTTTAGAGTAGTGTTTCTCTATCTAAATCCTTTCCCACTGGAGTTTTTAGCTTGCATTATTATCCCCAATTACTGCGCCTAAATCCTCATTAAAAATAGTAGCTGAAAGACCACCACCTCTGCCTGCAGCCATTCTGTCACGTGCTTTCCTACTATTGTCCTTTTTGTTGCTTTATAGCTTCAAAATAACAACTATTTATAGTTGTTCTCCTACCCAAACTGTTTTATATCAACTTTTGGCGTAACAGGAGTGCAGAACTAACCCATTATTCTATTGGGGTAGGACTAGTAATAGTCCTTTCAACTGTTCTATCAGCACATTCATAGTGATTTGGGCCATTTTGGACCAACATCTCATAGAAATAGCTGTCAATTGGCGGCCTCATTGTGCTTTTTACCTGAAATACCACCTGTTGTTCAAAACAGTTTCCATTTTTTCTTTTTTACCCCGTGTAATGAAGCAAAAATCTGATTTTTTGATTTTTTCCCACTTTTTCAAATTTTCCTACTTTTAAGAAAATTTCAAAAAGCAATCATCAAATCCCCTCATAAAAATATTTTAAAAATTTCTGCGCGCTCGTGAGTATCCTCTCTAGAGCTCCACCTTCTCTGATTTTTTAAATTTTGATTTAATACAAAGCTATCAATCACCAAGTCTGTTAACTGATCACCGGTTACTACTCTTTTAGTAGATGAGCAATGGCTTTTTCATAACTCATCCTAAAAATAAACCAAGAATACCAATCATCACGCGAGATCTTCATATTTGGAGCTGCCATGCCAAATTTTCTGATCGGCTTCTCGTTTTATTTTTTTCTTGAGGGTTTTTCCAATAACTAGCAGATCAGTCAACCAACAACATAACCAACAACAGTTTGTTCTAACTGGTCTCCTCAGCCTAGCTACCAAAGGCAAGGTGACGAACTCACCGCCGAGAAACCAATCAATTCAAATACAAAACAGTGGCAACACACACATACAGGACATTGTCCAAAGGCTCATAAAAGTGTAAATCTTGTATTTTTTTTTTGAGTTGGAATAAAATGACACCGTCTACCAGTTCAGGTATTGACCAAGAAGCGAAGCCTCCCTCTAATTTTGGAGGAAGGCAAAGCTGAGGAGGCGGAGAGTCCGCAGGTCATCATGGCTAAGCTATCTCAAGGTTTGTTTCTCATGCAGACTCATTAGCCTGTGTACATGCATTCGCTAGAGTGCATGACAGCTTTCACAAGCCAACCAGCACTCTCGGAAAATTCATTGAAAGCCGTAGGAATGTTGTTTGGCTCAAATCAAGTCAACTTTGACAAGAAGGGAGCAACAATAGGCTCTGGAAGCCTATGTAAAGGTGCTTGGTCATCAGCTGGAAATAAGTCCTGCAATCGTTCACGCTATGTACAGCACTTTGAGTTTGCTTCTATGAGTGGAATCACTAGAAGGAGTGTTCCATTGAGAAGGCATGAGAGAAAGCGATGAAGGACAAATTACAGATCTTCTACCCAGACAGTACGCTATTAAAGGCAGAATTCTCCAGGTACAAGATCCCAAAAGAATAAGGGGAGCAGTGTGCCGCAGACAGCTTTGTTGGCAACAAATCTCCCAGAAAACAAGATCTTTGCATTAAGCAAGAAGAAAAACAGAGTGCCATAATCACACTGTTCAAAAGCTCAGTGGAGGTCAAAGATACCAGGAAATAGAATTGGCCACTCTTTTATATAAGCTCTAGTAAGTGCTGTATCCAGCGCTTGGGAAAATATGATGATTTCTCCTGACTTTGACATACCCCCTGAGACAATCCACAATGTTAGATTTTTTTTTTTGGAAAAAAAAAAAAAAAAATTGATTGAGAATGTAGATCACATTGATACAAAAATCAAAGATATAAGAAGGATATCAATTGATAGATTACAGCAGTATGAGACAGTTGAACATAAATCCTTCTGAGACCATATTTGAGATAAAAATTCAATGGAATCAAACACTGAGCTAGATTTGTTACAAGAACTGTTGATGCAAAAATTAATGAAATCTATTGAGGAAATATTCATAAGAAAAGATCATTGAAAGCTAAATGAACAAAATTAATTTCTAGAAATACTCAAGTAATCACACTTCTGATACCTGTTAACAGGCTAAGAAAGAGGGTGTGAACCATGTATGATCAGAGGAAACAGAAGTCAATGTCATAGAAGAAGAACCTGAAGAGTTCACAAATGATCTTTGAACATGGATATTTGTTATCTGATATGGATGAAAATGTTATTCATATGAATTTAATATTACTAATAGTAGGGAGAGATACTTTACTATTGGAAATGACATTAAAAAGAAGGAATTCCTCTACAAAAATAAGGATAAAATAGCAATTTAAGAAGTTTTAAGAGACCCTGAATTTGAAGAATGTGTAGATAATCAACTGAAACAACATTAAGTTTGTGATAAACTTAATGAAAATCAAGTGTTACATCTTGAAGAAGTTTTGTTTAAACATCAAAATGAATTTGCATCTGATACAGAACCCCTTGGAGCTGTAATAGGTCATGAAGTAGATATTACTCTTAATATTGAAAGACCATACCCCCCTTTGTTGAGAAGACCTGCTTACCCTTCCAGCCCTAGAGCCATAGTAGAGTTGGAGAAACACATTGGGGATCTAATTAGACTTAATGTTTTGAGGAAAATTGGCCACAATGAAGAAGTAGAAATTACTACTCCAGTTATCATAGCTTGGCATAATGATAAATCCAGGATGGGGGAAGATTTCATAGCCTTGAATAATTACACAGTGCCTGATAGATACCCTATCCCTAGAATTGCTGAAACTTTGACCAATATTGCTAAAGCAAAGTATATTACTAGTATGGATGCTCTTAAAGGTTTTCACCAGAATAGAGTCACTGAGAGAGCCAGAAAATACCTCAGGATAATTACCCATAAAGGTGTCCAGGAATACCTTAGAATGCCCTTTGGGATTAAAAATTCCCCATCTCATTTCCAAAGAATCATGAACTCCATCTTTACAGCGGAATTATCAGAAGGATGGCTAATTGTGTATATTGATGACATAATTATATTTTCATCTACTTGGGAAGAACATATGGCTAGATTGACAACTGTACTTAATAAAGTAATTCAAGTCAATCTGAAAATTTCTTTAAAGAAATGTGCATTTGGATTCAGAGAACTTATAGATTTGGGCCACATAGTTTCAGGATTATAATTGTGCATAGACCAAAACAAAGTGGCAGCAGTATTGAAAAATCCTGCACCTTCCAAAAAGAAAGAACTCCAGATTTTTCTTGGGTTTGCCAGTTATTACAGGCAACATCTTGAAGGTTTTGCAACATTGGCCAAAAGCCTGTATGAGATATGCCCAAATGATGCTTGCTTTGAGATGACCCATGAAAGAGTTATGGCCTTTCAGAAAATCAAGGAACATTTGAACAATTCACCTCTCTTATTGATGCCTGAATTCCAGAAACCATTCAGATTGTATGTGGATGCTTCTATGGAACGATTAGGTGCTGCACTTCACCAACTACAGATTATCAAAGATATGCCTGTAGAAGGACCAATTTGTTTCATTTCCAGACAATTAAAAAATTCAGACAGGAGATATGGAGCAAGTCAATTGGAATGTCTATGCCTAGTATGGGCACTAGAGAAATTGCATTATTATCTAGATGGCAGTGTATTTGAAGTAATTACAGATTGTACTGCTTCCAAATCATTAGTTAATATGTCCACACCCAATAGACATAGGTTGAGGTGGCAAGTTGCAATCCAGGAATATAGAGGAAATATGACCATAATCCATAAGGCTGGAGCTATGCATAAAAATGCTGATGGATTAAGCAGATTTTCATTACCCAATACTCCTGACAATTCAGCATGGGTCCCAGAGGGAGTGGAACAAATGCCTATCATGGGCATAAGTATCACAGACCTGGAAGATGAATTTTTTGAAAACATCAGAAAGAGTTATAAACAAGATAAAAATTGCACTCTACCATGTCAAATTCTTAAAATTGATCATAAAGATGAAGAATTAATTAATTCTTTGGATTCTGACTGGAAGAAATCATACCTTGAAGGAAGATTTCATTTGTTTGATGGTATTATATATCACAGAAGCAAACACACATGTGTACTAACTGTCACAGAAAGGCCTATTATTAATACTATTCTGTATGAGTGTCATGACTCTAAATTTTCTGGACATCTGAGTGTTGACAGAACAGCAGATAGAATTAAGAACACAGCCTGGTGGCCTGGTTGGAAAAATGATTTTCAAACATACTGTGCCTCCTGTGATAGATGTCAAAGAGCCAACAAAGCTGCAGGCAAGAGATTTGGCCACATGATGAAAATTGAGGAACCTACCATGCCTTGGGAAATAGTTAACATGGACTGGGTTACAGGTTTACCACCTGGAGGAAAAAAGAACTATAATGCTTGTCTTGTCATAGTTGACAGATTTAGTAAAACCCCTATTTTCCTCCCATGTCACAAAGATGATACAGCCATGGAGACAGCTCTTATGATCTGGAATAGAGTTATTTCATGGACTGATCTTTTTAAGACCATAATTAGTGACAGGGATCCTAAATTCACTTCTGAATTATGGACCAATTTATACTTATTGTTTGGTACTAAATTAGCTTTTTCTACAGCTTACCATCCCCAGACAGATAGATTAGCTGAAAGGATGATCCAAACCTTAGAGGACATGCTTAGAAGATTCTGTGCATATGGCCTAGAATTTAAAGATTCTGATGGATTTACTCATGATTGGGTAACTTGATTGCCAGCACTGGAATTAGCCTACAGAGCTTCTACCCATGCTTCTACGGGGAAAACACCTTCTTTACTAGAGGAAGGATGGAATCCGAGACTTCCTCAGGATAGCTGTCAGCCTCTGTGATGCCAAGGGCTAGTACCTTTTAGCTACACAAGGTGATAAGAGTGCAAAGGATGGGTAGAGTGGGGTATTTTCACGTAGAAAAGTAGTAAAGAAGGAAATAAAAAGAATATAATTCTTTTTTATAGAGGGGCCTGCTGGCGCAGGGGTGTTTGTAGGTGCCCTCTAAATCAGAGATCTGCTAAGCAGGGTGGTATCTGATTAAGCAAACAATGGGTTTCTGCGTAACAGAAGGTGGTACCAAAGTGCTTTTCCAATTAAGGAACCAGAATGGGGACAGAAGGATAAAAGAAGTACTCACTATTGCTTCTTTTAAGCCAAAAAGCCACGTAAGGGGGTGAAGTAGAGCTGCTGGGTAGATTGGATGGTTTCTGCGCAGGAGCTGGTCACGTAGGATGGTTGATTTAATAAGAACACCAAGGATAAAACAGGCAAACAGGGCAGAGTAACTGAAATAAGGACAGGACACGGCGTAACTGATTGACTGTAATAATAATTGATGATGATGAACAACATTTGGCGTGGAAAGAGGGCTCTATATATACTATTTTCACTCATAGTAGAGGACCTTTCTTGCCTGTGTGCGTGTAGTTGCTATATTTCAGCGCAATGTGGCCAATTTGGGAGATTGGCACTAACAAGGCTCATCCCAATGGCACTGCTGATCATTATTTCAGCGTCACAAGTGTTTATAATGACCTTAATAACCTATTTGGTCATTGTAACTAAGGTACATAGCAACACTGACGTGTATTTGTATCTGAAATGGGCCACAAATGACGCAAATGGGCCACAAATGGCTATGGCCAATCATCAAAGGCCACGCTGGCTATGTTGCTCTTATGTATTCAAGGTTTTTATTAATGAAACCTTGTAAATAAACCACGTAGAATCTACTAGTACCCTAGTTACACCTGTACACGTGTGGTAACTAGGGGATTAGCTGTTTCCACGCATTTGGCCAATTTCCAATTAGATTATATAATCCACGCGCGGGGTTGGAGGATTAAACCCCAATTGGGCCTAACTCCTAAACTATACACAACACCTCAATTATAAGTCCATAATTGGTCCTTTCACATACAGTATGCATATATATCAAGTACATACGTGTGTAATGTGCATCTGTGACACGTGGGTGTGGCCAATTGTTACAAGTAATTGGTTCAAGGTGAAGGAGTAGGAAATTAGGGGTACTTCCAGTGAGGGACCCTACATTAATTTGCATGAGGATTCAGAATATGACATAATATTCTAAGTTATCCTCAAGGTTTAGAAGTTATTCATAATTTCTGTAAAAAATGGTTATTTATTTTAGTTCTAATTTATTTTTAAGGGTCCAGAACTTTGTTAATGTTTTTGGGTAAAAATAAGGTTAATAGTTATTTCTCTTACTTTTATGTGTTAATATGGTTACCTTATGATTATTCCTTATTATTATAGTTACTTCATGTCTATTTGTTATCAATTATTAGCATATGTACTATTTTCAGGGTTTGTACATATGGTAATAATGTTGTTTTTATTTTTCATTTATTTTCATTAGTTTCTATATTAATAGTGTTACTTTGTCAGGTTGTCTCTGACTTAGTAGCAAGCTGACAATAGCCTGAGAAAAGACTTGATTGACATCCATCCCACTGCTTCTAGCTTCAAATCCACGCTAGACAAAGCTAGAAATCATGCACAAAGATTCATGGATGATGTTTTTCAGTATAGTAAGGAAAAGTGGGATAAAAAACACAAGCTACCTACCTTTGAAATAGGAGACCTAGTGTTAATTTCTACAGTTAACTTTAATAATATTAAAGGGCCCAAGAAACTGAAGAATGCATTTGTAGAACCTTTTGTGGTTAAAGCCCTTCATGGTGCCAATGCTGTGGAAGTTGAACTTTCTGGAGACATGGAAAGAAAACACCCAACTTTTCCAGTCAGCCTTCCTGATTTATTTTCACTGAGAAAAGTAGTACTCGAACAGGAATTACCCCCTCTAGAAACTCCTGAAGTAAAAGTGTCCATAAGATACTAAAGGAAAAGATAGTCAGAGGGGTTAAAGATAAACTCTACTTGGTGAGATACAGAAATCCAATTCACCAAGATGAATGGTTACCAGCCAAAGATATTCCAAATTCTGAGAAATACCTCAGAAGGCATGAGAATACCAAGAATTAATCATTATATAATTAATCCTTTTTGGTGGTAGGGAATGTCAGCCTTAGAGACAACACTGTTGCCCAAAAGGCTTCAACAGTGCCTTACTCAGATTCTCTGCAGTCCTAGCTTCAATTTCATATATGGCATGTGCCATAGTTGTGTTGTGTTATTCCGCAGAAATGAGGAATAATGATTTAAGATTAAATCACTTCTAAGTTATTTCCTTTGTGAATATATTCCATTTAATCTTCAAGGTTTTGCACATGGTTTTGCACATTGCATATATTCAATTTGATCTTCTGATTTCATCTTCCACATGGCTGAAGGATGAACAACCTCAGATCATCCAACCAGAACCACTACATCAGAAGAATCCATCAGGATTAGTCATTACCACCATGAAAAAACAATTGTCACTTGATATCAAGTGACATCTGGCCAACTCCAGCAAGCTATCCAAAATATATCCAGACCTTTTCTTTTCCTAAAACTATGTAGAATGAATTTTGCTCAGTATCAATGAGAACTGAGCTATTTCATGGGTATCCCTGAGCTTTTTTACAATGGGAGCTGAGCAATGCCACAGTAAATGCTGAGCTCCTGGCCACCCTGAGCCCTGAGTTGCACCAAAGTTGACTATGAGCTGAACTGATGAGAAGGCTGAGATTTACTGCAGTAAGCACTGAGCTGATGCTCATTTTTTGCTGAATTTTTTCAAAATTAAAATCAAGAAAACCAAAATTAAATTGAGAGTAGGAATGGAGTAGCTTTGAAGCTGCAACCAAAGTTGAGTAATGTCACTTGATATCAAGTGACAATTGTTTTTTCATGGTGTACTACTCAACACTTCAAGGTCCTCCCATTTCCTCACTACTCAGTGGTCATTTGGGGTCACCTGTTGTTGACCAGTCTTCACTATCCTCATCATTCTTCTCCTATCTAGTCTTCTGATCAGTTGATCACACACCTCTTTCTCTTTATCACTCATCACTCAGAGGCACTTCTCATCAGAAGTTATCACATCATTCTTATTGCTTTTCTGTGGGCTTTTCAGCTATTAAACCCACATAGGTTTTCCCTTAAAGAGCCTTGGCTAGTTTCCTTTAGCCTGAAAAAAAAGACAACTGAAGAGCTGCTTCACCCTCTTGTTACTTAACAGAGGAGGCGTAGAGATCACTCCGCTACTGACTCTCCTTTCTAGGATTGAGCTTCATTCCTCCCCTTCTGGGTTAGAGAAGCAAGGTTTCAAACCTTGATCATCAGTATGATTTTCATTATCAGCTTCAAAGCTTGATTATACTCTCTTTAAGTCCTCATCATATCCTGTCATAGTCATTCATTCCCTTGAAATATATTGAGTTGCCCCCCTTATCCTTGTGCCCTGCTGCCACTGTAGAGGCCCAGGCTCACAGGGAATGTCAGCCCTAGAGATACTTCAGGTATCCAAAGGACTGCTATTTTTACTTTAATACATGAATAACTTCTTCAATAATTATAAATATTAACATATTATTTCAGAAATGAACTCTTCATGTAAAATTATGTAGGGTTACCCACTGAGAGTACCCCTTAATTATTACTCCTTTTGGTACTTTGTCTATTCTCAAAATACCACAAGATGAAAATACTTAAAAATAAATAAACCAAATATGCTAATATTAATTACAAGCATATTTAGGCGCTGAGAAAGAATAAACAAGGTTGTACAACAATATAAAACCTTTTATTCCCAGGCTGAGAATTTATTTCTACCAGGAATGTACTATTTATAGAAATTCCCAAGTAGTAGAAATAGAATTACCCTTTCCATAGAAGTGTGGGTAATTCTTTTAATTCATTATCCTTATTAGTGTGGCTTCATGAGTAAATGGTTCATAAACATACTCATGATGCCATGGGGACAGGATAATAAATTTTCACATCCCAAGAATTGGCCACAAATCTTTACGTAGAAGTTTGTGCTCATTCCCTGGCTTGTTTAAACTCCCAGAGGCTCCTCATGGCGCCCACAGGGACCTCTAGGCCTTAAAAGGAAGTCCTCTGACGCCCAAAGATGGATTCCTCAGCCTATTCACCCACATACTTAGCTATAAACTCAGTATAAGTGAGTATTCTCCTCCTACTTTTAGAGTAGTGTTTCTCTATCTAAATCCTTTCCCACTGGAGCTTTTAGCTTGCATTATTATCCCCAATTACTGCGCCCAAATCCTCCTTAAAAATAGTAGCTGAAAAACCACCACCTCTGCCTGCAGCCATTCTGTCACGTGCTTTCCTACTATTGTCCTTTTTGTTGCTTTATAGCTTCAAAATAACAACTATTTATAGTTGTTCTCCTACCCAAACTGTTGTATATCAACTTTTGGCGTAACAGGAGTGCAGAACTAACCCATTATTCTATTGGGGTAGGACTAGTAATAGTCCTTTAAACTGTTCTATCAGCACATTCATAGTGATTTGGGCCATTTTGGACCAACATCTCATAGAAATAGCTGTCACCAGATAACCCTGCCTGGGATCCTGAAGATGAAGACATATTCCCCATTTTAGATATACATGTTTATGATTTGGATGAAGCCTACTATACTATTATCAAAGATAGTTACCAGTCTAATCCTGAATTTGTCAAATCAATAGACATACTTAGCAATGAAAACAGCTCTCATGAATTGATTGCTAGTTTACCTCCGTGGTTATCCAAACCTTACTCGTCTGGTAAGTTCTCTCTATTAGATGGAATATTATACTTCAAAGAAAGACATTCCAGTGTAATAGTTGTATGTGATGAACTTCAAATTGATGCCCTTATGAAAGAATGCCATGACAATGTTGGTGCTGGACATTTTTCAGAAGAAAGGACTATTGAAAGAGTGAGAACCACAGCTTGGTGGAATAATTGGCCTAATGAAGTAGCTACTTACATAAAATCCTGTGAAACTTGCCAGAAATCAAATAAGCAAACAGGTAAGAGATATGGGCTACTTCAAACCATCCAAGAACCTACCAAAAGATGGGAAATAATAAACATGGATTTTGTTGCAGGTTTACCTCCTGTGTCAGCTTGCTACTATGTCAGAGCCAACCTGACAAAAGTAACATAAAAAGAGACATTATTACCACAATATTAAGACCCATTTATATGACTAATAATGTACAAAAAACTCAGTTTACTTATTTTTATCCAATAAGCTTAGCAAAGTCCTGGCACCATAAAAATAAGTAATAAATTAAAATAATAACTACTTTTTACAAAAATACTAAATAACTTCTAAACATTGAGGACAACTTAGAATATTATGTCATATTCTGAATCCTCATGCAAATTAATGTAGGGTCCCTCACTGGAAGTACCCCTAATTTCCTACTCCTTCACCTTGAACCAATTACTTGTAACAATTGGCCACACCCACGTGTCACAGATGCACATTACACACGTATGTACTTGATATATATGCATACTGTATGTGAAAGGACCAATTATGGACTTATAATTGAGGTGTTGTGTATAGTTTAGGAGTTAGGCCCAATTGGGGTTTAATCCTCCAACCCCGCGCGTGGATTATATAATCTAATTGGAAATTGGCCAAATGCGTGGAAACAGCTAATCCCCTAGTTACCACACGTGTACAGGTGTAACTAGGGTACTAGTAGATTCTACGTGGTTTATTTACAAGGTTTCATTAATAAAAACCTTGAATACATAAGAGCAACATAGCCAGTGTGGCCTTTGATGATTGGCCATAGCCATTTGTGGCCCATTTGCGTCATTTGTGGCCCATTTCAGATACAAATACACGTCAGTGTTGCTATGTACCTTAGTTACAATGACCAAATAGGTTATTAAGGTCATTATAAACACTTGTGACGCTGAAATAATGATCAGCAGTGCCATTGGGATGAGCCTTGTTAGTGCCAATCTCCCAAATTGGCCACATTGCGCTGAAATATAGCAACTACACGCACACAGGCAAGAAAGGTCCTCTACTATGAGTGAAAATAGTATATATAGAGCCCTCTTTCCACGCCAAATGTTGTTCATCATCATCAATTATTATTACAGTCAATCAGTTACGCCGTGTCCTGTCCTTATTTCAGTTACTCTGCCCTGTTTTGCCTGTTTTATCCGTGGTGTTCTCTTTAAATCAACCAACCTACGTGTCCAGCTCCTGAGCAGAACCCTATCAATCTACCCAGCAGCTCTACTTCACCCCCCTACGTGGCTTTTTGGCTTAAAAGAAGCAATAGTGAGTACTTCTTTTATCCTTCTGTCCCCATGCTGGTTCCTTAATTGGAAAAGCACTTTGGTACCACCTTCTGTTACGCAGAAACCCATTGTTTGCTTAATCAGATACCACCCTGCTTAGCAGATCTCTGATTTAGAGGGCACCTACAAACACCCCTGCGCCAGCAGGCCCCTCTATAAAAAAGAATTATATTCTTTTTATTTCTTTCCTACTACTTTTCTACGTGAAATTATCCTACTCTACCCTTATTTTCCACTCTTATCACATTGTGTAGCTAAAAGGTACTAGCCCTTGGCATCACAGAGGCTGACAATTGGGGGTCTGGCCGGGAAATTACCAATATCCACTCGTGGTAATTTACTCCTGGTACTTACTCTTCTTACTTTTGCTTTTCACTCACGCAAAAAATTACCAAACCACTAAAAATCATTTATAAAATAAAACCACTAAAAATTATCCTTTTACTTTATTTTTTACGCATTCCTTTAGTGAACCAATACACTAAAACTCTCATTTCCACGCCTGAATTTGTTCATCCACCTTTTGACCAAATTGCCCACTTTGAATTAATCAAACATTATCTTAAAGTCCTCAGATTGCGCAAAGAAGAGGAAATAGCTAACTATCAACCTTCTGATTGGGAAAAACTTACGCCTACAGAACAGTTCCAACTTGCTCTGTCAGCCTCTGTGATGCCAAGGGCTAGTACCTTTTAGCTACACAAGGTGATAAGAGTGCAAAATAAGGGTAGAGTAGGATAATTTCACGTAGAAAAGTAGTAGGAAAGAAATAAAAAGAATATAATTCTTTTTTATAGAGGGGCCTGCTGGCGCAGGGGTGTTTGTAGGTGCCCTCTAAATCAGAGATCTGCTAAGCAGGGTGGTATCTGATTAAGCAAACAATGGGTTTCTGCGTAACAGAAGGTGGTACCAAAGTGCTTTTCCAATTAAGGAACCAGGATGGGGACAGAAGGATAAAAGAAGTACTCACTATTGCTTCTTTTAAGCCAAAAAGCCACGTAGGGGGGTGAAGTAGAGCTGCTGGTTAGACTGGTTGGTTTCTGAGCAGGAGCTGGACACGTAGAATGGTTGATTTAAGAAGAACACCAAGGATAAAACAGGCAAACAGGGCAGAGTAACTGAAATAAGGACAGGACAAGGCGTAACTGATTGACTGTAATAATAATTGATGATGATGAACAACATTTGGCGTGGAAAGAGGGCTCTATATATACTAATTTCACTCATAGTAGAGGACCTTTCCTGCCTGTGTGCTTGTAGTTGCTGAATTTCAGCGCAATGTGGCCAATTTGGGAGATTGGCACTAACAAGGCTCATCCCAATGGCACTGCTGGTCATTTTTTCAGCGTCACAAGTGCTCTTCATGACCTTAATAACCTATTTGGTCATTGTAACTAAGGTACATAGCAACACTGACGTGTGATTGTATCTGAAATGGGCCACAAATGACGGAAATGGGCCACAAATGGCTATGGCCAATCATTAAAGGCCACGCTGGCTATGTTAATCTTAGGTATTCAAGGTTTTTATTAATCAAACCTTGCAAATCCGTCATGTAGAATCTACCTGTACACTGGTTATGCTTGTACATACCTGGTAACTAGGTAATTGCCTATTTCCACGCATTTGGCCAATTTCCAATTGGATTATATAATCCACGCGCGGGGTTGGAGGTTTAAACCCCAATTGGGCTTAACTCCCAAACTATACACAACACCTCAATTATAAGTCCATAATTGGTCCTTTCACATACAGTATGCATATATATCAAGTACATACGTGTGTAATGTGCATCTGTGACACGTGGGTGTGGCCAATTGTTACAAGTAATTGGTTCAAGGTGAAGGAGTAGGAAATTAGGGGTACTTCCAGTGAGGAACCCTACATTATTTTACATGAGGATTCAGAATATGACATAATATTCTAAGTTATCCTTGATTTTTAGAAGTTATTCATAATTTCTGTAAAAAACAGTTATTTATTTTAGTTCTGACTTATTTTTAAGGGTCCAGAACTTTGTTAATGTTTTTGGTTAAAAATAAGGTTACTAGTTATTACTCTTACTTTTATGTGTCACTATGGTTACCTTATGATTATTCCTTATTATTATAGTTACTTCATGTCTATTTGTTATCAATTATTAGCATATGTACTATTTTCAGGGTTTGTACATATGGTAATGATGTTGTTTTTATTTTTCATTTATTTTCTTTAATTTCTACATTACTAGTGTTACTTTGTCAGGTTGTCTCTGACTTAGTAGCAAGCTGACATGCTCTTTTTCACTCTCACCAACGTGCTCAACAGGACACAGAACTTCTCATCAAACTCAACTCCATCAACAGGAGGAATCAAGAGAACAAGAGGCGTGCAGATTTTCAAAGAACTCTAGAATATAAACAAAACTTTACAATAGTCAGTTTAATTCTTCTTTATCTCTAAATAAAACTATTAAAATTACCAAAAAATACTTATTTTTACGCCTGAATTTTATCTAGTGTCTTCCACTATCTCTCCAAGCACTTCCAACACTTCTACTTCATCTACCACGGCTCCAGCTACCTCTGTGGCCAATTCTATTACCCCACTTACGGCTCCACCAACAAGTAAGTTTATTATTTACCTTAATTAAATTTTTCGTGGCCCTTTTTCACTAATATGTCCCGTGAAAATAGTCCTGTCAGGAAGTCTACCAGGGCTCACAAGCCTGATCTCCACGGCCCCTTACCCCCGCCCACTAGACAACCTAGGAGCAGAGAAGTTGCCACGGAACTTGGCCTTCAAGAAGACCACCCCCAGTCTCCCCAATCCTCAAGCCATGGACGTGGACGTGGAACCAACCCCTTCCACCTCCTTGGCCAGTATCCAGAAACCCCAGACGGAGGAAGAGGACTTGGAAATTCAGGTGGTGAGCACGTCCAAGGAGGACAAGATAGCCAAATTGGTCAAAATACACGTGGCCAACCATCAGAAATTCGTGGAAGCCCAGAAATCCAAGGCCACCCAGGAGATGATGCTGAATCTTTTAGGACTAGCCCAGAAGAGTCAGAAAGAACTACAGAAACTTATCTCCAAAAAAGAAGTGGAGGAATACACGAAGGGATGGAACCCTTGGGAGGAAAAGAGAGTATTGTTTCCCCACACAGCCAACAAGAACAAGGGAAAGAATATGAGCAGTCTTTCTATGAACAACCGTCATTACAACAATCCCCAGAAGTGGAAGAAATTAGCCAACATCAGCAGCGCCATAACCAGCTTCTACAACAGCTTAGATTAGGTTTTTCTGTCATAGATAATTCCCTTACAATTGCGCATAACAACATTCTTTTGTTAGATAAAAATGCTAAAACACGCCACAAAACTGTTTTAGAATTTTTAAATAAAGCTCCTCCTCCACCTGAATCCGTAGAGAATTACATGTCTAGCTCTTCTCTCATTTTAAATCAATTGTCCAAATTTCTTAACTCACCTAAGTCTGTCTTTACGCATAATGAATCTGATTTTTACGCCAAAAATTGTGAGCCAAAGCTTCCTAATGTGCCCAAAAAATTAGAAGAACTTGAAGAAGAACATTCCAAGTATTCTAATGATGATTTGGCGGATAAAATCAACAGATTAGAAGACATGTTCCATGCTAATACTGAGCATATAATTAATAGAATTAATAAAAATGCTATTAGCACTTTACACGCCCAAAATGTGAAATTAGAACTTGAACAAATGGATTTAAAAAGAATGATGGTTGAATTACAAGCTCAAGTAGCTTTAATATCTGACCAAAACAACAAGAATGTTAATGGAAATTTAGTATTAAAACATCTGTTAGATATAAAATTTGAATTAACAGATTTAATCAAAGAAATACCTTCCAGAACTGCTCCTGTTAACAACACTACGCCCAAATATAACAATCCTTACATGGAAACAATACTTGAAGATAAGGTAGAGAATAAGGACAACTATCCTCATAACAATCAATCTAATTATAAATACAACAATAGTTCACCAATGCCCCCTAATAACAATTACCCTCCTAATAATTCACCTAATTATAATAACCTTAATAATGGGAGTCAATGGAGTCATGCTCCTTCACGCAACAATGTAAATAACAATGGTAATAACAACTTCATAGATCCCTCTCTTCTGAATAAATTGTTACCACCAATTAAAGAATGGACTAAATTTTCTGGAGAAGGAGATTACGACCATATTAATTTCATCAAATATATTGATCACATACTAAAAATATATAGAGCTCCTGATGATGCCATCCTTACTAGGTTGCCTAGGTTATTTGAAGGAGTAGCCTTTGATTGGTTCATTGGTAAACAAGCTACCATGAGGCAACAATCTTGGCCAGCTTGGAAAGAACTGATCAAACAACAAGTTGGCACTAGACTATGGGAAAAGAAAATGCGCAGAGCTTTTGAAAATGACTACTTTGATCCTGTCAAGCATAATCCTCATCAATGGTGCTTGAACCAGAAGAAAAGAATTGAATGTATCTACCCTAAATTAAATCAAGAACAAATAAATGATTTAATACTTAACCAAACTAAAGGCAGTCTAGAAAATAATGTCAGATGTAGAATCAATGACATGGATTGTGATTTATCAACACTTATAGGTGTTATGGAAGAAGTAGTAGAAATGACAGGAATTAATAAAAAACATATTCCCTCTGAAAAAAAAGGATTACACTCCTAGAACAGACCCTTCTAAGAAATTAGAACCTAGAACTGCTGAACCCATTAGAAAAGAAAAGACTCCTACGTGTTGGAATTGTGGAGAAACTGGCCACAGAAGCACTGAATGTACCAAACCTAGGAGGAAAATCAATAACGTGAATGCAAGCCCTGATTCAGATTCTGAAAGTACCTTTGATATCATACACCAAGAACCCTCTAGTACACATTATGGTCAAGATGATGATGACTCTGAATCTGATAACCATGCTGTTGTAGTAATAAATGCTAATATTGGCAATGACTTCAGCATTAATGCTATTCATGGTGAATCTAACTTACCCCAGAAATGGGAAGATAATATGGATATTGGCCATATATCTGATGCCAAGCTATTAACTAAAAAACCTGAAGAAGGAAGGTGTTACACCCTAGGTAAAACCAGTTATACTAAGGTCATTTTCAAAGACTCAGCTGTTAAGACTCTATTAGATATAGGAGCCTTTTGTTCTTGTACAAGTGCCACATTTTTGCAACAAATATACCCTGATTGGCGCAAAAATTTATTACCTGTTCCAAAGGCTACATTTAGCAGTTGTAACTCTACCATGAAACCTATTGGTGTCATCAATTTACCTTTAATATTCCCCCACAGTAAGGGATCCCTCAGATTAAGTGTAGAATTTGTAATACTTTCTGATGCCATTTGTGACTACCTTATACTAGGTAATGATACCTTCTGTATGTATGGAATTGACATTTTCCAGTCCAAAGATAGATATTTTACCATTGGAGGAGATTGGAAAAGGAAATACCAAATTTGCAACATCCATTCTGAGATTATTGCACCCATTTCTCAGGAACCTGACCCCAAGGAATTAGAAGATTTTAATCAAGAATATATGTCCCAAGCTGCTATAAGTGACATACTAACCAAGGCTCAAGTATTAGATATTCTTAAAGTATGCCATAAGAATAAACAAGCCTTCTGTACCACTGAAGAGCCTATTGGCAATGTTACAGGACATGATATTAAATTAGAATTAACTTGTGAACCTCCTTACCCACCTGCTCTAAGAAAAGCAGCCTACCCTTCTAGCCCTAAATCTAGGATAGCCTTAGAAACACACATTAAAGAGCTTATAGATTTACGTGTACTTAGAAAAGTGGGCCATAATGAACAAGTAGAAATAACTACCCCAGTTATTATTGCCTGGCATAATGATAAGTCTAGGATGGTTGGAGATTTTAGAGCTCTAAATAATTACACTAAAGCTGATAATTATCCCATTCCAAGAATTGACCACTCTCTTCATAACTTATCAAAAGCTAAGTACATAACCTGCATGAATGTTCTCAAAGGGTTTCACCAGATACCTATAGAACTTAATAGCCGCCAATTTATGAGAATTATCTGCCATCTTGGTGTTTTTGAATACCTCAGAATGCCCTTTGGAATTAAGAATGCACCTTCTCATTTCCAAAGAATGATGGACTCTATTTTTGGATCTTTTATCCGCCAGTGTTGGATGATGATTTATATTGATGATATAATCATTTATTCAGATGACTGGGAAACACATATAGAAAAGATACAAATAGTATTAGAAACTTCTATTAAAGCTGGTCTAAAAATGTCTATTAAAAAGTGCAACTTTGGATATGGTGAACTTAAAGCTTTAGGACATATTGTTTCTGGACTATCCCTAGCCATTGACCAAAACAAAGTAGCAGCTGTAATGCTCAAACCTATGCCTCAGAATATCACTGAAATGCAATCTTTTCTTGGATTTTGTGGATATTATAGGAAACATATTGAGAAATTTGCTATTTTAGCCAAGTCATTATATGAGTTATGTAGTAAAAAAACCATTTATGAAATGACTCACCCTAGAGTACTGGATTATGAACAATTGAAGCTAGCCCTTACTACTGCTCCTGTGCTAGCTCAACCAGATTATAACTTACCATTTATTCTGTACATAGATGCTTGTTTAGATGGCTTAGGTTCTGCCTTACATCAAGAATTCCTTGTTGAAGATAAATTGGTAGAAAAACCAGTTTTGTTTATTTCAAGACAAATTAAACCAACAGAGAAAAGGTATGGAGCCAGTCAGATGGAATGTCTAGCTCTTGTATGGTCCTTAGAAAAGTTACATTATTATCTTGAAGGTAGTAGAATTGTTGTAGTCACTGATTGCACAGCAGTTAAAACCCTTATGAATATGCAGACTCCTAATAGGCACATGTTAAGATGGCAAATTGCTATTCAACAATACAGAAACATATGACTATTGTTCATAAAGCTGGCAAAAAGCATAGTAATGCTGATGGCTTGAGCAGATGGGCTTTACCAAATACTCCAGATAACCCTGGCTGGGATCCTGAAGATGAAGATATATTCCCAATTTTAGGAATACATGTCTGTGATTTGGATCAAGCCTACTACAGCCTTATAAAAGATAGTTACCAGTCTGATCCTGAATTTGTCAAACTACTAGATATACTTAGCAATGAAAATAGTTCCCATGAATTAATTGCTAGTCTACCTCCCTGGTTATCCAAACCTTACTCTTCTGGTAAGTTCTCTCTATTAGATGGAATATTGTACTTTAAGGAAAGGCATTCCAGTGTAATAGTCTTATGTGATCAACTTCAGATTGAAGCCCTTATGAAAGAATGCCATGATAATGTTGGTGCTGGACATTTTTCTGAAGAAAGGACTATTGAAAGAGTCAGAACTACAGCTTGGTGAAATAATTGGACTAATGAAGTAGCTACTTATATTAAAACCTGTGAAACTTGCCAGAAATCAAATAAGCAAACAGGTAAGAGATATGGGCTACTTCAAACCATCCAAGAACCCACCAAAAGATGGGAAATCATAAACATGGATTTTGTTACAGGTTTACCTCCTGGAGGGTCTTATTCCTTCAACTCTGTACTAGTGGTTGTAGACAGATATTCAAAAAGGGCCAGATTTATTCCTAACCATAAAGATGATACAGCTATGGAAGTGGCTTTACTATTTTGGAATAGGATTATGGCTGACGTAGGAATACCCAAAATAATCATTAGTGATAGAGACCCCAAATTTACTTCTGAATTTTGGAGAAATTTACATGACATGTTAGGCACTAAATTAGCTTTCTCTACTGCTTACCATCCCCAAACTGACGGATTGGCTGAAAGAATGATCCAAACTCTAGAAGATATCCTCAGAAGATTTTGTTCCTTTGGCTTAGAATTCAAAAATAGTGATGGTTATACTCATGATTGGGTTAGCTTACTCCCTGCATTAGAAATAGCTTATAACAGCAGTAAACATTCTTCATCCAAAGAAATCCATTATATTTTGGAAAGAGGATGGATACCCAGAATGCCTAAAGATCATATTAATAACAAATTACCTCATGTACATCCCACTTCCCTAGACTTTAAAAGGATGCTTGACATTACACATGAACATGCTAAGAAATGTGTTCAAGATGCAGCTGAATATAATAAGTTAAGATGGGACAAAAGTCATAAAGAACCATCCTTCCAAATTGGGGACAAAGTCCTATTGTCCACTGTGAATTTTAATAATTTGGGAGGTAACAGGAAACTTAAACCTTCCTTTGTTGGACCTTTTACCATTAAGCAATTACATGGAAAAAATGCTGTGGAAGTAATTTTAACAGATGAATTTTCCAGAAAACACCCTGTTTTTCCAGTTAGCTTAATCAAGCCTTACAATAGTAGAGGCACAGATACCCCTGCAGTAACACCTGTACCTGTACCTATAATTGAACCTCTAGACACCTCTAACTTTAAAGTACATAAGATATTAAAGGATAAGAAAAAAAGGATCAATGGGAAAGATATTAGACTCTACTTAGTAAGGTATAGAGGACAATCAGCAGACAAAGATGAATGGATTCCTGAAGATAACATACCAGATGGTCCTATACATCTACGAAATTATAGAGCCTCCAAGAGAAATTGAGAAATTTTTTTTTCACTACAGACAAATAGAGTCAATTTTGTTTTCTAAAGTCTCATTTTAAAGGGAGGGAATGTCAGCTTGCTACTATGTCAGAGCCAACCTGACAAAAGTAACATAAAAAGAGACATTATTACCACAATATTAAGACCCATTTATATGACTAATAATGTACAAAAAACTCAGTTTACTTATTTTTATCCAATAAGCTTAGCAAAGTCCTGGCATCATAAAAATAAGTAATAAATTAAAATAATAACTACTTTTTACAAAAATACTAAATAACTTCTAAACATTGAGGATAACTTAGAATATTATGTCATATTCTGAATCCTCATGCAAATTAATGTAGGGTCCCTCACTGGAAGTACCCCTGAATTCCTACTCCTTCACCTTGAACCAATTACCCGTAAGAATTGGCCACACTTATGTGTCACAGATGACATTACACACGTATGTACTTGTTATATATACATACCATATGTGAAATGTCCAATTATGGACTTATAATTGAGGTGTTGTGTATAGTTTAGGAGTAAGGCCCAATTGGGGTTTAATCCTCCAACCCCGCGCGTGGATTATATAATCTAATTGGAAATTGGCCAAATGCGTGGAAACAGCTAATCCCCTAGTTACCACACGTGTACAGGTGTAACTAGGGTACTAGTAGATTCTACGTGGTTTATTTACAAGGTTTCATTAATAAAAACCTTGAATACATAAGAGCAACATAGCCAGCGTGGCCTTTGATGATTGGCCATAGCCATTTGTGGCCCATTTGCGTCATTTGTGGCCCATTTCAGATACAAATACACGTCAGTGTTGCTATGTACCTTAGTTACAATGACCAAATAGGTTATTAAGGTCATTATAAACACTTGTGACGCTGAAATAATGATCAGCAGTGCCATTGGGATGAGCCTTGTTAGTGCCAATCTCCCAAATTGGCCACATTGCGCTGAAATATAGCAACTACACGCACACAGGCAAGAAAGGTCCTCTACTATGAGTGAAAATAGTATATATAGAGCCCTCTTTCCACGCCAAATGTTGTTCATCATCATCAATTATTATTACAGTCAATCAGTTACGCCGTGTCCTGTCCTTATTTCAGTTACTCTGCCCTGTTTTGCCTGTTTTATCCGTGGTGTTCTCTTTAAATCAACCAACCTACGTGTCCAGCTCCTGAGCAGAACCCTATCAATCTACCCAGCAGCTCTACTTCACCCCCCTACGTGGCTTTTTGGCTTAAAAGAAGCAATAGTGAGTACTTCTTTTATCCTTCTGTCCCCATCCTGGTTCCTTAATTGGAAAAGCACTTTGGTACCACCTTCTGTTACGCAGAAACCCATTGTTTGCTTAATCAGATACTACCCTGCTTAGCAGATCTCTGATTTAGAGGGCACCTACAAACACCCCTGCGCCAGCAGGCCCCTCTATAAAAAAGAATTATATTCTTTTTATTTCTTTCCTACTACTTTTCTACGTGAAATTATCCTACTCTACCCTTATTTTGCACTCTTATCACCTTGTGTAGCTAAAAGGTACTAGCCCTTGGCATCACAGAGGCTGAAATCCTGGAGGGTCTTACTCCTTCAACTTTGTCCTAGTGGTTGTAGACAGATATTCAAAAAGTGCCAGATTAATTCCTAACCACAAAGATGATACAGCTATGGAAGTGCATTTACTATTTTGGAACAGAATTATGGCTGATGTAGGAATACCCAAAATAATCATTAGTGATAGAGACCCCAAATTTACTTCTGAATTTTGGAGAAATTTACATGATATGTTAGGCACTTAATTAGCTTTTTCTACTGCTTACCATCCCCAAACTGATGGATAAGCTGAAAGAATGATCCAAACTCTGGAAGATATGCTCAGAAGATTCTGTTCTTTTGGCTTAGAATTTAAGAACAGTGATGGTTATACTCATGATTGGGTTAGCTTACTCCCTGCTTTAGAAATAGCTTATAACAGCAGTAAACATTCCTCATCCAAAGAAATCCCTTATATTTTGGAAAGAGGATGGATACCCAGAATGCCCAAAGATCATATTAATAAAAAATTACCTCATGTGCATCCCACTTCCCTAGACTTTAAAAGGATGCTTGACATAACACATGAACATGCTAAGAAATGTGTGCAAGATGCAGCTGAATATAATAAGTTAAGATGGGATAAAAATCATAAAGAACCATCCTTCCACATTGGGGACAAAGTCCTATTGTCCACTGTAAATTTTAATAACTTGGGAGGGAACAGGAATCTTAAACCTTCCTTTGTTGGACCTTTTACCATTAAGCAATTACATGGAAAAAATGCAGTAGAAGTTATTTTAACAGATGAATTTTCCAGAAAACACCCTGTTTTTCCAGTTAGCTTAATCAAGCCTTACATTAGTAGAGGCACAGATACCCCTGTAGTAACACCTGTGCCTGTACCTATAATTGAACCTCTAGACACCTCTAACTTTAAAGTTAATAAGATATTGCAAGATAAGAAAGAAAGGATCAATGGGAAAGACATTAGACTCTACTTAGTAAGGTATAAAGGACAATCAGCAGACAAAGATGAATGGATTCCTGAAGATAATATACCAGATGGTCCCATACATCTATGAAATTATAGAGCCTCCAAGAGAAATTGAGAAAAAAAAAATTCACCACAGACAATAGAGTGAATTTTGTTTTCTAAAGTCTCATTTCAAAGGGAGGAAATGTCAGCTTGCTACTATGACAGAGCCAAGCTGACAAAAGTAACATAAAAAGAGACATTATTACTACAGTATTAAGACTCACTTATATGATTAATAATGCACCAAAAACTCAGTTTACTTATTTTTATCCAATGAGCTTAGCAAACTTCTGGCAGCATAAAAATAAGTAAAAAATTAAAATAACAACTACTTTTTACAAAAATACTAAATTACTTCTAAACCTTGAGGATAACTTAGAATATCAAGTCATATTCTGAATCCTCATGCAAATTAATGTAGGGTCCCTCACTGGAAGTACCCCTAAATTCCTACTCCTTCACCTTGAACCAATTACCCGTAAGAATTGGCCACAAACATATGTCACACAGACATTACACACGTATGCACTTGTTATATATGCATACTATATGTGAAATGACCAATTATGGACTTATAATTGAGGTTTTGTGTATAGTTTGGGAGTTAGGCCCAATTGGGGTTTAAACCTCCAACCCCGCGCGTGGATTATATAATTCAATTGGAAATTGGCCAAATGCGTGGAAATAGCTAATCCCCTAGTTACCACATATGTACAAGTGTAAATAGGGTAAAAGTAGATTCTACGTGGTTTATTTACAAGGTTTTATTAAGAAAAACCTTGAATACATAAGATTAACATAGCCAGCGTGGCTTCTAATGATTGACCATAGTCATCTGTCACTACATACCCTACAATATATCCCGTATGGGATACTGAGTAAGACATTACGGGATATATGGGATATCTTGTAGTGGTCAACTTTTACAAACCACCCTCATATAACATCACCATATCACCATATCATATAACTGTCATATCCCAATCTAACAATATCAGATCACTGTCATATTACAAGATACTAACATCATATCACTACTGTATCACAAGATAACACTATTGTAAGCACTATCAGCATTAACCAGTCAAACATGACTGGTCAAGAAATGCTCAAACAGCCGTGTTCAACAAGTGATCTTGGACAGGCACCGTCCAACCAAAGCGCATGCTGGCCATACAAGCAGGTCTGCCCAATCATGTTGAGTTGCCGGAGCGCAGCGGGAGGTTGCATAGTCCGTGGCGCAAGGTTCTTGGCGGCCCCGCTGCGTTGGCCAGGCGTCCTACACCGGCCAGCCAAAAAAACACAGTGCGGAACACCAGAACAGCGGGAACCGCCGCAGCAAACAGAAACCTCATTGCAAGGCCTCAAGCTCAGCAAGCTGCCGGGTAATCCCAGGACTCAGCTACATTCCACTTATGCATTGGCCTACTTCAATCACCTGCAAGTTCCATCCCGCCGATGTCAGTTGCCTGAAATCTAAGTAATTTTTTTTTCTCACCAGCCCACCCACCCGGGTTGGAGTCCCTCCTCCTTGCCTTGACGGCGAGTTTCTTAGTCTCATTTCTCCTCTTCTCTGTGTGGCTCTCCTGACTCCCAGCCGCCTCTCAGAGGCCGGGACAAAAGAGAGCCGGTGACAAGAGGAGATTCTCTACCCCAAACCGTACTCGGACGACTTGGGGGCATGACTCAACTGTTCCTCCCTGGGCTGTCCTAGGGAGCAAGGGAGAAATCCGTTAGCCCCGAAAAAGTCTTCACTCATTAGCAAATAGAAATGAAATTATCTAAATGAAATCAATTTATCAAACTCTGTCTGCACCAACAGGTACTTTTGCAAACAGAAAACATAAGAGAGCTAAATCCTCTCAGAAAGATTCTGAGGAGATATAGCAAGAGAGCAAAAGAACTAAAGCTGAACGGAGTTCCTGGCTGGTGGTGACGGGTTTCAATCAAACCAATTGAACAGGCCCATCCAAATGGCTGGCACGTGCTTGGGTCAGACAGTGCCTTTCCAATCACTGGTCAAACAAAGCTGTTCAAGAACTGCTCAATCAGCTGTTTTTGACCAATCAATGCCAGCAGTGAAGCTTACCTCACTCCAAGCTTGCATGAAATAAGGACTTCAGTAATACTCAAGTTTCCACATGCCAACTGCCGGCATTTGAGCAAGTTTTTATTGCAGTGCCTCACCCAGGGGCTGTCCCAGTGCATTTCCACAAGAAGTGCTTGACCTGATCAACAAGTGCAACATAATTGGTAAACTCCATGCAAAACATCTGTACTAATGTGGACAACTTTCCAAAGCAATCTGCAGATTGCTATTCCATGCAAAACATTAGTAAAAATGTTTTGCTTTGAGATTAGGAATTTTGTTGCACTTGTTGATCAGGTCAAGCACTTCTTGTGGAAAGGCACTGGAACAAGCAGGTTCAGTTTTCCTCCTTTTGTGCCCTCTGCTCCCTGATGTCACACAAAGATACTGTACTTTGTATTTTCCAAAATCCCTTTTCCATCTGCCGGTTCCTCCCTGCAGACATCCATTTAAACCATTCCCAGCCTTTTCTACACCCCAAACTGTGACGCCATGCAACCCTACTACCATCCATTTCTGTTCTCAAATGCAAAAGTACCCAACAGTCACCAACAACCAAAAAGCTTGTTGTCACAAGTGGTTTCCGCCGTTGGTACTCTAGATTCTCACTTTTATAATCCGTCTCACTTTTATAATCCTGCCATTGTGGCAAAACATCTATTCTCATTCCTTTTGCCTGTCAAGATTGGGCTTTGCGCATCAAAATTTCACAAATTATCTATTTTTCCCATGTTTTCCCTGGAAGAAAAACCCTTGCACTCGGTGAATCAAAAACATAGATATAGCCAATTGATGCCTCTGAGTCAAGTGATGATTTTAGTATAGTGGTGTGGTAGTATCATGCCTTGTGCCTGTCATGATTGGGCTTCATGCATCAAAATTTTACAAATTACCTATTTTCCCATGTTTTCTCAGGAAAAAGACCCTTTCACATGGTAAATCAGAAACATAGATATGACCAATTGATGCCTGTGAGCCAAGAATTGATTTTCATATAGTGGTTTGATAGTATCACACACTTTTCCTGTCAAAATTAGGTTTCACACATCAAAATTTCACAAATTACCTATTTTTCTTGTGTTTTCTCAGCACAAAAGACCCTTGAACATGGTGAATCAAAAACATAGATATGAAAAATTGATGCACCTTAGCCAAGGTTTTATTTGCATATAGTGGTGTGGTAGTATCACATGTTTGTCCTGTGAAGATTTGGCTTCATGCAGCAAAATTTCACAAATTACCTATTTTTCCTGTGTTTTCTCAGGAAAAAAGACCCTTGCGCATGGTGAATCAAAAACCTAGATATGGCCAATTGATTCCTGTGAGCCAAGGTTGGATTTTCATATAGTGGTTTGGTAGTATCATGCCTTTGCCTGTCAAAATTGGGCCTCACACATCAAAATTTCACAAATTACCTATTTTTCCCGTGCTTTCCCAGGGAAAAAGACCCTTTCACAGGGTGAATCAACAACATAGGTATGGAAAATTGATGAATCAAAGTCAAGTTTTGATTTGCATAAAGTGGTGTGGTATTATCATGCCGTTTGCCTGTCAAGATTTGGCTTCACGCATCAAAATTTCACAAATGATCTACTTTTCCCACGTTTTCTCAGGAAAAAAGACACTTGCACACGGTGAATCAAAAACATAGATATAGACAATTGATGCTGCTAAATCAATTGATGATTTTCACATAGTGGTGTGGTAGTATCATGCCGTTTGCCTGTCAAGATTGGGCTCAGGCATCAAAAGTTCACAAATTCCCTATTTATCCCGTGTTTTCTCAGGAAAATTATCCCTTGCACATGGTGTATCAAAAACATAGAAATATCTAATTGATGCCTCCTGTGAGCCAAGGTTTGATTTCAACATAGTTGTGTGGTGGTATCATGTGTTTTGCCTGTCAAGGTTTGGCTTTGCACATGGAAATTTCCCAAATTACCCGTTTTTTCTGCTTTTTCTCAGGAACAGAGACCCTTTCAGATTGTGAATGAAAAATGAAGATATGGCCAATTGATGTATCAGAGTCAAGGGTTGATTTGCATATAGTGGTCTGGTAGTATCATGTCTTTGCCTGTTGAGATTTTGCTTCACGCATCAAAATTTCACAAATTACCCATTTTTCCTGTGTTTTCTCACAAAAAACAACCCTTGCACATGGTGAATCAATGGATTTTTCATGCACAAGCCCAATCTTGACAGGCAAAAGGCATGATACTGCCACATCACTATATGCAAATGAAATCTTGGCTCACAGGCATCAATTGGCCATATCAATGTTTTTGATTGACCATGTGAAAGGGTCTTTGTTCCTGAGAAAATGCAGAAAAAATGGGTAATTTGTGAACTATTGATGCGTGAAGCCAAGTCTTGACAGGCAAAAGGCACAATTTACAAAACCACTGTATTTCAATGAAAACCTGACTCAGAGGCCTCAATTGGCTATATCTGTGTTTTGATTCACCATGTGCAAGGGTCATTTTTCCTGAGAAAACACAGGATGAAGAGGGAATTTGTGAAATTTTGATGCGTGAAGCCCAATCTTGACAGGGATAAGGCATGATACTATCACACCACTACATTCAAATCAAACCTTGGCTGGCAGGCATGAATTGGCAATATTGTTGTTTCTGATTCAGCATGTGCAAGGGTCTTTTTTCCTGAGAAAACACAGGAAAAAGAGGTAATTTGTGAAATTTTGATGCATGAAGCCAAATCTTGACAGGCAAAAAACACAATCATACCACACCACTATATGAAAATTAAACCTTGGCTCACAGGCATCAATTTTCTATATCTTTTTTTTCACCGTGTGAAAGAGTCTTTTTTCCTGAGAAAAGGCAGAAAAAAAAGGTGATTTTTGACGTATTCATGCGTGAAGCCAAATCTTGACTGGCAAAACACGCAATAATACCACACAACTATATAAAAATCAAACCTTGGCTCACAGGCATCAATTGGCAGTATCTATGTCTTTGATTGACCATGTGCAAGGGTCTTTTTTGTGAGAAAACACGGGAAAAATTGGTAATTTCTGAAATTCTGATGCGTGAAGCAAAATCTTTACAGGCAAAAGGCGTGATAATACCACACCACTATATTCAAATAAACCCTTGACTCTGACACATCAATTGGCCATATCTAAATTTTTCATTCACCATGTGAAAGGGTTTTTGTTCCTGAGAAAAAGCAGAAAAAATGGGTAATTTGGGAAATTTTCATGTGAAAAGCCAAATCTTGACAGGCAAAACACATGATACTACCACACAACTATGTGAAAATCAAACTTTGGCTCACAGGAGGCATCAATTGGCTATATCTGTGTTTTTGATTCACCATGTGCAAAGGTTTTTTTTCCTGAGAAAACATGGGATAAAAAGGGAATTTGTGAAATTTTGATGCCTGAAGGCCAATCTTGACAGGCAAAAGGCATGATAATACCACACCACTAGATTCAAATCAATCCTTGGCTTACAGCCATCAATTGTCCATATCTAAATTTTTGATTCACCATGTGCAAGGGTCTTTTTTCCTGAGAAAATGCAGAAAAAACGGGTAATTTGTGAAATTTTGATGTGTGAAGCCAAATCTTGAGAAGCAAAACACGCAAGAATACCACACCACTATATAAAAATCAAATCTTGTCTCACAGGCATCAATTTTCTATATCTATGTTTTTGTTTCACCATGTGCAAGGGTCCTTTTTCCTGGGAAAACACCGAAAAAAAAGGCAATTTGTGAAGTATTCATGCATGAAGCCAAACATTGACAGGAAAAACATGTTATAATACCACACCACTATATCAAGAATGAAAAATAACTCACAGATATCAATTGTCCATATCTATGTTTTTGATTCACCATGTGCATGGGTCATTTTTCATGAGGAAAGACAGAAAAAATTGGTAATTTGTGAAAGTTTGATGTGTGAAGCCAAATTGTGACAGGCAAAAGGCATGATACTGCCACACCACTTGATGAAAATCAACCCTTGACTTGAAGAAATCAATTTGCCATATCTATGTTTTTGGTTCACCATGTGCCAGGGTCTTTTTGCCTAGGAAGACACAGAAAAAATAGGTAATTTGTGAAAATTTGATGTGTGAAGCCAAATCTTGACAGGCAAAACACATGACACTACCACACAACTATATGAAAATAAAAGCTTGGCTCAGGGGCATCAATTTGCCATATCTTTGTTTTTGTTTCACCATGTTCAAGGGTCTCTTTTCCTGAGAAAACACAGGAAAAAGAGGTAATTTGTGAAATTTTGATGTGTGAAGCCCAATCTTGACTGTCAAAATGTGTGATACTATCACGCCTGTCAGCCTTAGAGACAACACTGTTGCCCAAAAACCTTCAACAATGTCCTCTCCAGATTCCTCTCATTTTTCTGATCATTTTCATCTATTATTGTCCATAGTTGTGATGTATATTACTGAGGAGTAATTACACCTTGAACATCTTTTATTTTCTAAGTTCAAACCATATTGAATACATGCATTTCAATCAACAAGTTTAAACATTTTTTCAGCTGGCTGAATGAAAAAATTCATCATCACTCAGAACCACCAACTTAGAAAAATCAGACAACTCTGGACAACATCACTGCTCACTACTCAATCAACACAGATTTCATCACATCCCTACGTTGTTGTGGTCAGTTGGTGTCATCTGATTGAATAGTAAGCAGCTTTTTCCAAGTTCTCTCTTCCTTTAAAGTTCTTCTGAGCTCTTGATCTTTTCATCCATCCTGCTCATCTTCTTCTCCAATCAAATAAAGAACAAAAACAATAAACATATCATCTGTGCTTCTGTGGACTGCTGCTAAAATACACATAGGTTACCTGCTACAAAACCTTTGTCAGTTTCCTTTGGCACAAAAAAGCAAGGCAGTCTTTGACTGGACCTTCTCTGTTTATTGAGAGAAGGGGGGTTAAGCTTAGCTGCCCTTAAACAATCCTCCTTTAAGGAGAGAACAAGAATAGCCCATAGAAGGCCAAAGATCATCATGTTCATAGTTATAAACCTATTCTTCTTCCTCTCCTTTTTCCTTCTCTACTTCACAATAGTTGTCCTCTCCTTATCCTTTATGGAATCAACTATTGTGCTCCCCTTTCTTGTGTCCTGTTGTCACATAAGAGACCCAGGCTCACAACACCACTATATGAAAATCAATCTTTGGCTCATGGGCATCAATTTAATATATCTTTGTTTCTGATTCACCATGTGAAAGGGTCTTTTTCCTGAGGAAAACATGGGAACAATAGGTAATTTGTAAAATTTTGATGCATGAGGCCCAATCTTGACAGGCAAAAGGCATGATACTACTACACCACTATACTCAAATCATCACTTGACTCAGAGGCATCAATTGGCCAAATCTATGTTTTTGATTCAACATGTGCAAGGGTCTCTTTTCCTGAGAAAACATGGGAAAAATAGATGATTTGTGAAATTGTGATGCATGAAGCCAAATCTTGACATGCAAAATGCATGATACTACCACACCACTATTTGCAAATCAACACTTGACTCAGATTCATCAATTGGCCATACCTATTTTTTTGATTCACCTTGAGCAAGGGTCATTTTTCCTGGAGAAACACAGGAAAATAAGTAATTTGTGAAATTTGGGTGTGTGTGAGGCCCAATCTTGACAGGCAAAAGGAATGATACTACCACACCACTATATGAAATTCCAACCTTGAATCACATGCATCAATTGGGAATATCCATGTTGTCAGCCTTAGAGACAACAATGTTGCCCAAAAGGCTTCAACAATGTTCTCTTCTTATTCCTCTTTTCAATACGAGTATTTTCATATCATAATATCCCTACCCTGTTGTGTATAAGTGTGGAATAATATAAGTGTGAAGTAATTAACATAGAAGTCCACATAACATCTACTCATTTTCTAAGTTCAACTCTATATTGCATATTCATTTTGATAATCATGGTTCATCATCCTCAGAGTTGAGCTGATGAAAATTTTCATCATCACTCATCAACCAACTTAGAAGAAAATTAGAATCACTGGACAACCACTCCTCACTACTCAGCATCCAAGGTCCCATCATTTCCCCTCGTCGTTTCGTCGTGGTCATTTGGTGTCATCTGTCTGACTAGTAAGCAGCTTTGCCAACTTCTCTTTTCTTCAAGTTCACTTTGAGCTTGATCTTCTCTTTTCCTCTTTCTTTCTCTTTCTTCTAGAGGCACCTCACCTTCTTCACTCCCAAAGAACTTTTCTTCTCATTATCCTAGTCCAGTGGAGCTACTCATCCACTCAGGTTTCCTTATAAGTAACCTTGGCCTTAAGCCTAAAAAATAAGGCAGTCTCTGACTGTACCTTCTCCTGCTTCTCAGGTTGAAGAGACTGTGGCTCTGCCCGGTTCTGCATTTCTCCCTACTAAAGGTTGAGCCCTCATACTTATCCTAAAAGGATACACATACTAGTTTTCTTTCTATTCCTCCTTCTCTTCCTTGTTCCTTTATTTCTCTAGAAATA